>JAHKKF010387540.1:0-10087 GCA_019740295.1 Labeo calbasu | reverse complement strand
GACGTATACTATGTGTCAGGAGCATTCACTCAGTATCATTATCTCATTTTTGACCGAGATGGCTTTTAGCTGGTTTTGCATCTGAACTCTTCATATATTGTTTGATAAGTCAATATATTGATTACTGTGACAGGCCTATTGACAACCTCAGTCACTGTCACTTTTGTAATATGGAAAAAGTGGCCAAAACTGTAAAATTCACCTTTTTTGTGAAAAAAGGAAAATGATACAGGATTGGAACAACATAGGGGTGAGTAAATGATAGCAGAATATGAACTATACCACAAAATGGCATACCATATGACATAAAATAATATTTACTTTATCATTTTTAAATTGTCTTTTAATTATATTTTTAACTTTTTGTTAATTCAATATTTCAGTCATTAAACAAACACAAATATTGATGAAATCTGAGAGCTTTCTGACCCTTCATAGACAGCAAGACAACTACCACGTTCAAGGCCCAGTAGGGTAGCAAGGACATCGCCTGAGACCCTGCGTCCTCATATGAAGAGATTATATTTTAGTGAATTTCTAATATTTTGTAATTATCTTTTAAATATGACTAAATTTTAAACTGCATGTCATCAATCATCATCTCAGGAAAATGTTTTGGGGTTTTTTGGCATAGAATCCAGATGTTCTTTGCTTTGTTCACAAGCGGAGGAAGACGCACGATGTAAACAAACATGACTTGCAATTTTTTGCCCAACCTTACTTATTTGAACCAGAATATACAGACAATGAACTACGAAACACGTGTTTCATGAACACATGTTAAAGAGAGATAAAAGAGAAGAAACTGTTGAATAAAGTTGTTATTTTAGTTTTCTTTGTGCACAAAAAAATTGTCCCATAGCTTCATAAAATTATGGTTGTACCACTGATGTCACAAGGACTATTTTCAGTGTTTCCAACAGTGGACTACTTTAACACTGTTGCCGTGGGATGTTTTTTTTGTCCGCGGGTTGAAGCGACCCCAATAACATGATATTTAGCCACTGAAATGCGACTTTTACCAGAGGAACCCCACCCAAAACCGTGTATTTTACCCCCCAGAATGCTATTTTTACCGAGAGGATCCCCCCTGAAAAGCCATTGGGCTAGTTTTTGGCTAGTTTTGAGTAGCAATTGGACGGATTTTGCTGTGAAAACCTGGCAACCCTGAGTATTTTAACAATGCCCTTACTACCTTACTGGGCCTTGAACGTGTCAGTTGGTTGCTGTCTATGCAGGGTCAGAAAGCTATTGGATTTCATCAGAAATATCATAATTTGTGTTCTGATGATGAACGAAGGTCTTACGGGTTTGGAATGACAAGAGGGTGAGTGATTAATGACAGAATTTTCATTTTTGGGTAAATCTCTTTAATATATCTGCTATTGCAAATTCCTGTGCAAATGCATTCATGCATCCTTTGTGCAGAATTAGTCTGTGTTAGCGCACCTTTTTGTTGTGTACATTGCCTCTTCAGCTATTGTGCTCTGCAGTGCGAAGACAACATAACAGAAGTGATAATTAACAGCAATAAATCACAAAAGAAGAAATCTCTCTCCATCAGCACAAGAACCCTGATTTTCACATTTCATCATTTCACATCCAGTTGGTCTATTCAATGAGTGCTGAACAAGCATGTGTCACGTCTGAAACCGCACACCCTAAAACAATGCCGAGCTTCTGTTCCACAGTGCCGCAAGTGTTCCGACAGCTTGAAAAATTCCTTGAGTTGTATCCCCAAGACAGACACAGCTTACTCTGCAAGCAGCGAAAGCAAGATATACAGCAAAAGCAACATCCACAACATTCACAACCCTCGCTATGTATTTAAGGAGAAAGATTTATGAAAGTTCAGTGAAAAAGAACAGTCTTTTTCCCCTCAGATTACCTGTGGAAAGTGGAAAAACATGCCTTAATGTAGTGGTTTGCCACAGGTCTTAATGCAGCCCCAGGGTTAAAGCTGCACCTTGTGCTATTTTTAAACGTTTAAGAGCATCACTTTTATGTAATAGCTACATTTAGACCATGTCTTTCTCAAAGTACATGTTTTATTCTGTTCTCCTCAGATAAACATCCACTGTTGCTCCACATGCTGAAATGTTTAAGCCTTGGGAAAACCATGAAACTGCATTAATGCACAACAGATACCGAGATGTAAATAGGGTCTAACAGGGCTTGAAAACTTAAACACCACGCAAAAATAAATACCTACCGCTAATACGACACAGAACAATCGGGGCTAGAACTAAAAACAGAACGGAGCACTCTGACGCATTACAACCAAATGATAAAACCAAAGGGGATGAATCTTTAACCAGAGAACCTACATATTTCAAGACGTACTCCCATGTGACGATGAGTCACCGGTGGAGCACCTGGAGAGCGCAGTAAAATCACAAAGAGACGTTCAGAAAGAGAAAGGATGAAACTTAACTAACAACCACTGCAGTTTACAAAAGCCTCCCGTTTCCTGACAGGACTGTGCCGTGTTTTGAAAACGTAATTCATCTGGTGAAAGATTTCAGCGCTGCGGCCTCATACCGGGACCGCCTCTGCAGAGACAGCTGGGCGAAACATCTTGAAAATACATTTTTTCATCCAGAACTTGAGATAGACAGGAATGACAAATCAGAACACGAGTATCAAACCTCTTTACTCTGCAAACGGCTACTTGAGCTTCTACCTGCTTTGTCTGACAAGAGGAAATTTGATAGCGCTCGCATACTCCGAAGCGTATCTCGGCAGAAGGACAAACGAGCATAAAGAGATAAATGAGTTTCATTTCAAAAATTAAATTCCTCTCGAGAACGACTGAGGTAAATGACTAGACCAAGTCATGAGTACGGTATAAATCGGTGCCGCAGTGCTTGAGATTCTGCCCGTTGTAAAGAGAGCTGAAAGTCGGGTGTTTCAAAGTCATTACATCACCAACACAGCTGTGGTTCGTCAAAATCATTAGACATGGTTGTGCAACTTCATCTGACAGCAAACAATCAGACGAGAGGTTATGTTTAATTAAATTCAATCACGAATAACAAAAGCTGATATAACGACTCGCAAACTGGCCCTGTCGACGCATTGTGTTGCTCAGGCAATTTGCTTTAAGATATTCATAGCCTTCCGCGCTATTCGTGGCTTCCATCTAGACCTCTTCACGTATTCATTGTTTCCATAACGGTAACAATTTAGAGATGAACCTGCATGCAAATAACCCTTGGTTGCTTTGCTGTGCCAGGACTTCAACAGAAAGCACTACTGCAGGCCCCAAAAGGCAGCCGCAGAGTGTCTCAGAAAAAAAGCAGTGTGAGCTGTCAAGGGAATAATGACAGCAGCCATCTATGAATCACTGTGAGCACTGGATTCCTCAGCTCCACTTGTTTTTTTTCCTTCTTCTTTCCTTTGCGAAGGCAGAGACAACATCCAGCGCTGAGCTGTCCCCAGCCAACCGCAGCACAACTTGAGCGAGGGGCTATGAGCCGGGACTGCTGTTAAGAACCTCAAAGCCTTCAAGAAGAGAGGGCCTTTTGAAGGATAAACCACAGGATTAGATTAGTCCATCCTCTTGGGTTACAGAGCTGGGCATCTTCCCTTTTTTTTAATCTGGACCCCCAAGAGGCCGGCCATATTGGCATTGAGGGGATGTCCATCTTCTTTTCAGTGTGGGCTTCAATAGAAAACCCCTGACAGGGAGCTTAAGAGAGAGAAAATATGATTCATGGCAAGCTTTTAATGCTCAAGGTGAATTGCCCTGCAAAAAGCTCACCTCGATTGTGAGTACAATACTGCAAGAGGACTAGAAGGGAGGTCAGGATGGGTTGAAAACTAAAGCTGACCCCGGGCGCTCTTTTTTGGATTGTTTCTCACACAATCCCTTGGTGGGGCGCAAATGCGGCTCTTTTTGATAGCGTCGCTGGGAAATAATAGAAATACGTGTTCTTTGTGAACGCCGGCAACACGGTTGCAGGCTAAGAAATGCATTTGGGGAAGTTTCTCTGCGGCGTAGAAGTATATTAAAAACCTAATGTAAGCAAAACCCACCAATTTAAAAGAAATCATAAATAGGGGAAATGGATTTGGAGCTCTATCGCCGCACATTTATCAGCCTAAGAGTGGAAAATGGTGAAGTATTTTGCTAAATAAGGATTAATGCAGATTGAATGCATCAGGGTGGCTGATTCAATGCAAAAAATTCAAATCCAGCCCTACATTTTATTGAGGTGGAAGAGCATGCACCCAGCTCGAGAAGAAATCTTCCTCTGAGCCTCTTTAATATTTTAAACCTCGGCAGACTACTGATGTACTGCAAGACAGCCACTCTTAACTTTGTTAATTCAGCCGTGAGAGCACCTTCGCCGTGTTTATTTATCTAGCCAAGCTCTACCTGAGGAGCTGCATGTCAAAAGCCATTAGGCTGACATCCCCTGAGCAAACCCTCCAAGCCAGCGAGAGAACCCTGCTCACAGATACCCTTGAAATAAGGAGGAATGAGCAATGTCAAGGAACTTCGCAGAGAACTTATGATTTCAAAACCTGTCAGCCTGTGAAAGTGTCTGGGGTCACTGCTCATCATGAATTTCTTGATTGACAATAATGCATTAAGATAATAAGGTGAAATTCGTGATTCACTTCATGCAAAGCTTCTGAGAAAAAAACCCCATTATATTCAGCTCCAGCTGTATGCATGCAGCATTGTTATGTAGTTTTCTGGCATATATTGAAAGGATTAAACTGAAGTGTTGCTATTGTTATTATTAATTTAGAAAATGCTACAGTGCCAAGCTCTGACAGCATCAGTAAGAGTGAACAAATCCTGGCAAAAATGATCACTACTTGCTTTTTCTCAATCCTGAGTCATTTCTAAGAGGATAAGAAGTGCTAAACCATACTCAGTCACAAATCTTTGACGAACAATGCAAATTCTAAAATCCACACAAAAGTTTAACTTACACCCTGTCATTTATAAATGTAATACTTTGCAAACACAAGAAAAGCCTATCTCAATCATCTGCGCTTTGTAGCAGTGATAATACATGGCCTGGGGTTTGAGCAGAGTATGGCAAGCCAATTTATCATGTATTTCTTAAGCTTAACTAGTATTTATTTTTACTTCATTAGTACTTGTTTTGATTACTAGTAATTCATTAGCGACAAATGCCTATTCAGTTAGCTGCTAGTCACTAGAATTCATTATATCCTAGTAGTCAGTTTCTTCAAGTCAGTATCCCAATAGTACTGGCAACTGCAAGTTTTGCCAGTGAATTGAAAGAAAGAAAGAAAACAAAAACAGCGGTTCCCATTCAACTTGTGTGTATTCAAATTGTTGCTGGCACTCCGGGTTTACTAATAATGTTTAAGGTATTCAAACATTTTAGTTAGCTACTAACTATTACATTTCATAGTATCTATTCCAGTTTTTGCGATTTTTTTTTAGGATTTAAAGTCTGTGTAAAGACAATTTAGAGAATTGTTTCTAAACACATTATAAATGTTAGAAATGTATTGGTGAAAACATGTTACAAAGACTGCGTACAGTGCATGTGACGCGAATTGCGTCATCAGAACCGTACGCGCACCTTCCAATTTTTGTAACCATGCGTACTTGTACATTGTGCATTTAAGTAATTTTGTGGTAATTAGCTTTTCCACATGGTGACACTGTCCCGGCCCATTGTTTCACAGTAGAAAACAAAACTAAAGAGACGGAACAACAACAACAACATAGCGGAGCCTGCAACAACAACAGACGCTCACACTGACAAGCACTTATAAGCGAGAGGGTATGACACAGCTCAGCCTTGGTTTAAAAGAGTTCAAGACTAGTTTTTATCAGTCCTGACTTAAACGGACATGGATGAAGCTTTCTAGAGCACATGCGCCAACCGCCCGTGTTTGTGCACAACATCAAATGGAGTATAATTTGATATGCTACGCACTCAACTGTACGCTTACGCTAGCGTATGCGTATAAAAACAAACTAAAGAGACAGAACAACAACAACAGACACTCATATTGACAAGCACTTGCGAGTGAGAGGGTATGAGACAGCTTAGCTTAGGTTTTAAAGAGTTAAAAAAATATTTATTATCGGTCATAACTTATAGGAGAATACAGAGCAGACAATGGACATGGATGAAGCTTTCTAGAGCGCATGTGTCGACCATTCGCATGCACATGCGTATATTTGGGGCTTTTACTGACATTACTGTAGTTACTACAGCCTACAGTTTGCTAGCTAGCTATGCCTTCCTCATGTAAACACTTAGTACCTGGTTGTGATAAACTATGAAACTTATGAAACTCCTAATTTAAATTTTCTAAAAACGATGATATCAAGAAGAGGTGGATTAATTTTGGTGAAGAGCCACCTTGATGGAAACCTGAGGATCACCACTAACCACTGCCTCTGCAGTGAACATTTTACACCGGATAATTTTACGTTTCACCTGAGCTGATTTAACTGGGAATCGCAGCATTCCCGTGAATGGGCATAATTTCAGCAACGACAGCAGACGCCCCCAGTGTTTGAGAGCAGAGAATACTGCTTATTTTTTCCAAGATTTCGATAACTTATTTTATTTCCTTGGCGTTTTATCATTCAAATTTGGCTGGGTTGTTAATAACACACTTTTCTGTAGTGTGATAAACTCAGAACACATCTTTACACATTGCTTTACATGGACTTCAAGTAGCCATTCCATAGTCTTTACATATGACAAACGAAAAAGCAAAGTGTATCTAGCAAGAAATGTCACTAAATATTTATTATAAATATTTATTGGACACTTAAGCATGCTTCAGAAGGAACTAGTTCTTTACTAGTTTAAAATGTATCAAATAAATAACTGACACGCGATGTAAACAAAATTGTAACAATATATCGGTCAGCTTTAAGCACTAAATATTAAACAAAATATTAAAAGAGCCTGCCATAGTGTACACTCACCTGGAGTTTGAACTGTTCCAGTAGACCGCGTGTCTATCTGAGATGATCCTGTCGTCCGACAATACGGAGACCCAACACACTACCGTAAAAATCACCAGCGGCAACTCCATTTGAGTTGTTATACTAGTCCTCACCTCCAAACGAAAATTCACGGTCGCTTATTTCAGTGACAACTTTTCAAATACCGGCTTGCTTGAGTGAATGTACATACGCAGTTTTGAACATCATAACAAGGCTTGTAATCCAGAGCGATTTTCATTCCTTCCGAGCGAACGAGCAGCATTACTTTCTATAGCTTACTTCATAAAACTGCATACATTTGATGTTCTTTTTAGGGGAAAAATCCATTACAATTTTTTTCTCAAGCAGCAAAAGGTCTCCAGTGTGGTCCACGGTAATTAACTAGCGCTCTGTCAGAAATCCGTCCGTCATCTAAACGCGGGACAGGGTGATGCGCGTCTCCAGTCTCCTACAGTGATGCTCCCCGTTTGCAGCGTTGCAACTTCCAGATACCTCTACCCCATGTGGTCTGCACGAGAAGCACACATGAAACACATCCCCGTCTGTAACGCACGCCTTTCTGATTCGCGTTTCCTCAGCGCTCCATCTTATTTTCACAAGTTGTGTGTTAGTTATTGGCGGAATCGTGTTGTTCCCGGCTCGCTCCAATTGAAAAGCAGATATCCTACGCACATCTCAAGCCGTTTGCACGAGTCCTCGCTGTCCTGGAGGAACAAAGGCAATTTTGCCCCATTCTGCCTTGGACATATCTGCCTTTGCTCACTCTTTGGATCAGCTTTTCGGATCTGCTAAATGTTCAGCTTCGATCGACTAAATCATGTAAGCTTTCTAATGTAACTGACTCGCGCACTTCTTCATAATTCATCGGTTCATCCTGAATCTGATTCGTGTGCGACAGTTATCATCAGCGGCGTACCTTCAGGAGGGGGCGGGGCCTGGACGAGCTCTCTTCAAACTCACCTCTGCAATTTAATTTGTCATTTTAAGATTACTCATAGGCGTCTTTAAATTGTTTTCTCGAGCATTTTAGCGCCTTCTTTTTACAGTTGTTATCGACTGTTCCCCAAAATAACAAACAAAAGGCACGCTATTCTGGTACTTCAGCTTTGAAGCTGCTTGTTTTCAAACTTTATTATTAGCAAAAACTGTCAATAGAAAAAAAAAATTAACCACGTTTCTGTGAACGAAAGGTTGTTCAAAAAATACAACATAAAAATGTGGATTTATATGTAGCCTAGTACATTTTCATTATCTTCCTTCTCCCTCATTTTAATTAAAATAATAGCTCCCTCAGGCCATCCAAGATGTAGAGGAGTTTTTGTCTTCAACAGAAAGATCTGGATAAATTTAGCACTAAATCACTTGCTCACCAATGGACTCTCTGCAGTGAATGGGTGCCATCAGAATGAAAGTCCAAACAGCTGATAAAAGCATCACAAAAAGTATATATATATATATCAACAAGTAGTCCACACCACTCCAGTCCATCAATTAACGTTTTGTAACGTGGATAAATTTTTTGTAACAAACACATGAAGGCATTTTAATTGCTTCTGACCAAAATACGAGTTTAGAATCTATAATAACAGCTCCTCCAGTGAAAAAGTCCATCCTCTGTTGTCCTCTCACATCAAAATCCACCGAAATATTTGTTTAAAAGTGGTTTGGACTGTTTTACTTATAAATGCAGCTTGTCCTGTGCGTATTTCTCTCCTGATTCAAACAAGATGAGGACTCATTTTAGCCAGAGGCAGAAGTTTGAAGTTAAAAACATCTTAATTATGGTTTTATTACAAACTTACAGCTCTTTGCTTCCCAAAATTTTCATTGAAGGGCTGGATTTGTGTAGACTTCACTCCAGAGGATCGGCTGGTGAGTGATGTAATCCAAAGAAACAAACTTACCTTGGATGGCCTGAGAGTGCATACATTTTTAAGCAAATTTTAATTTTTGGGTGAACTAAACCTTTAAGTTAAATCATTACTATATATTTTTTAAATGCTTAAGTAATCCTCTAGTGCCCCTTGAAAGTTAGCTTGAAGAGCTACTGCTCTATTTATATTTAAATGCCTTGAAAGATTCAATGAACTACATTTCCCCCTTTACTTAATTACCTTACCAATTTACTGAAATGTCAAGCAGCAAAAAGCATGGCAGGCAAATTATTTAAATATCTGAAAAACCAAGCCTGATAAAGGGCTATTAGATAACTTTCTCAATAATATAGATTGGTGCCTTTTAAATGAGCTGCTTTACCTGATCCAATAAAGAAATTCTCTCAACCGTGAAAAATGGTCGGCCTAAAGCCTCTCAATTCTTTGAACGCACCAAAGCTACTGGGTATATATATATGGGCCATTCTACAGAATGGTCCAAAGTCAGAGTTGGAAACGTCTTGGGGGGGAAAAAAAACAAAAAAAACAAATTGTATAATATCCAAGGTACACATTTCTAGTAATTGTGCAATTAATTCTCGCATTTTATTTTCAGAAAGTTTTGGAATAAATTTGTCACTACCGAAAAACAGTCATAAATAATTAGGTAAAAAATTAGATTGACCTATTAAGATCTACACTGTAAATATATATATTTTTGCTATTTTATTATCATTTTTTTCCACAGGTAAATGAACAATTACAAATGTAACTATATTTCAAGTGTGATTTATGAGATTTTTTGCATTTTGAACCCAATTTTTGTTTGTAAAAGTCAAAAATCGATCATATGATTTCGAAGTTAACCATTCATTAGTTTGAATATACATTAAACTAAAAACTATCATAAAATCTTAGTTGATTATTTAGTAATCAGTATACTTCATTTTTAACAAAACATCCCATGTTTTGGTAGCCACAGTAATGCTTTAGTAGCAACCACATCACATTACAGAATTTTTAACTTGCGTACTAAAACACCACCCAAAAAAACAAACAAACTAAAAAACATACATACATACATACATATATATATTTTTTTTAATTTAAAATAATTTAACGCTGAATTACTATACTAAAATCTTATTTACTGCCTCCAAATATGAGGATTTTGTGTTCTATTTTGTCACTACCAAAACAATGATGACATGCTTTGGTCGTGATTGGTCGTACTGACAAATTTATGGAA
>JAHKKF010387528.1:0-14599 GCA_019740295.1 Labeo calbasu | reverse complement strand
TTAAATGGTAAAAATATTTCAAAATTGTCTTGTTTTTGCTGGCTTTTTGTAAATGCAGGCTTGGTGAGCAGAAGAGACTTCTTTAGAAAACATTAAAAATCTTACTGTTCAAAAACTTTTGACTGGAAGCGTATGAGAACCATTACATGCAGAATGTGTTCGGTCACTAAAATACACAGCGTATTGAAAATACAATGAACTCTTGTCAAGCAATTCTCATCTAAAATAGTGCACATGCTTATTATGAATTATTACAGTATTATTCATTTGCAGCTGATCTGCATCCTTGGCAAGAACTGCCATATAATTAGATAACACCAAAATAAAATAAAATAAAAAAAACCACCAAAAAATGTATTCTAAACCATTCTTACAAACTTCTTAAAATTACAATTTAAGACATTTCTTAACTTAAGATCATTTTGTGAATGGAGCTTCACAGGAAACAAATATAATGACTGACGTTAAACTGTTTCAAAATGATGAAAACGATGTGATTTTTTCCTGAAATGTACATTATTATACTTTGGGATGCAGTGGAGTAAACACTAAAGATACTTGACCGACGTGCCTTAATATACTAGCAGAGTAAAAAATACTTTGTTACTATCCACAATTGTGGAAATATGCGGGCAGAGTTTTAATGTGGGCTTTGTGATATGCGATACACAGACTACTATAATAAGAGTGATGACGAACATCTGGAAGCATATGACTTTACATAGCTTTCGGGGTCATACAGGGCTGTGTCTCCCAAACCTCATGCTCAAAACCAAGGTTCAGAAACACTGATGCTCAAGCATCACTAAAATCAGCTGAAGGAAGATCATAAAGTGTGTGAATGTCATGTCTTACGTGTGCAGAGTGCATTGAGGCTTTGTAGTGATCCTCCAGATGAGAAGAACGCCCAGACGCCCATCAGCAGCGTAATGACGTACACAGGAGGCAGACTGCCTTCATACAGTGGATTCAGCAGCGACTGACAGATGGAAGAGAGAAAATGTCAGCTTTTTTTAGATTAGTAGTAGAGTAAGTGATGCTTACCATAATACAACTAGGGACCAAATTAGATCTAGACTGGACACATTTAATATTTAAGACGCATGTTAATATAAAATACAAACAGGTCCAAAGTCTGCTGAGCTATAAATAAAGCAATCTCTGAGCAATAACATTTCCTGGGGAAAGTTTATATACATAGATAACCCAAGCAGTGCACATGAAACTGAAATGCAGTCACACTTCTGTAACACCCTGACGGTTGCTGTGCTGCTCTGGTAAGGTGAATCTCTCCTGCTGCATCCGGATGAAACATTAGACATGCCATCAAGCCTTCCTTAAACAGCGGTACCATGTAATAAGAGTGCATATCAAATGTTCAGTGTAACTTTATACTATCACAGGTGCCAGTCGGTATACAACAAGCTGTGACTATCTCCAATGACAGAATTTTTTTTCCAAGCTTGTGTACACTACGGGATCAGTACGAGTTTTTTAAATGTTTTTGAAAGATATCTCTCTGCTCACAAAAGCTGCATTTATTTGATCATATTAGAGTAAAAACAGCAATATTCTAAAATAATACTACAATTTAAAATAACTGTTATCAATGTGAATATATTGTGAAGTGTAACTGATTGCTGTGATCAAAGCTGATTTTTCAGCATCATTACTCCAGTCTTCAGCATCACATGATCCTTCAGAAATCATTTTAATATGCTGATTTGCTGTTCAAGAAACATTTCTAATTATTATTACATGTTGCAAAATAGTTTTTACCACTCTGTATTTTTTTGAAAACCGTCATACATTTTTTCAGGATTTTTAAATGAATTTTTTCTTTACTGCCAATTTTGATCAATTTAATGCTGAATATAAATGTTAATTTATTTTTTTTAAATCTCATTGATCCTGTATGCGGGTGATGAAAGAGATCTGAGATTTTTATATCTTTTGCCATCAGTGCGCTAATAAAAAAAGCTAGTCACAGTTAAATTGCAAAAACATGACTTGACTATAGACTCATGAACAATTTTAACTTGAGACTTGAATTTCAACTAGAGACATGATGATCTATAGGCATACAAGAAATATTTAGTCACAAATGACATTTGGGATAATACAGGCTTTTGCTGCTGTATTGCACAGCAGTTTAGAGATGGCTCTGACACAATCTGACATACATCACAGAGGTTCAGCATTACCAATACATTTGCTATGGAGAAAATCAAGAAGCAACAAAAAAGCATGCCTTAAGGTTGTTCAATGTAAATGCATAAAATATTCATTTTAAAAGATTTGGTATTAAAGCAAAAAAAAAAGAAAAGAAACCAGTTAAGTAAAGTCTCATTTACTTATTTTACAATAAGTATAACCCTGCATGCACAAGGTAAAACACATATAAAATCAAGTGTCAAGGGAGTGGATTTATAACATGAACCTGAACCTGAAATAAACTTCTGAGGACAAAGTCTTTCAGTGTCAATTCACATCAGACACGTTGATGTGAAAAATGGATGTGGACAGTAAAAGTGTGTGTGTGTGTGTGTGTGTTCATGTAAAGCTCACCAGGCCAGCAACTAACAAGTGGAGACCGACGACTGCAGCGATGACCCACCAGCGGCTCTTCTCACAGCCCTCAAAGAACACCACACCCCAAAACGTGTGCAGCAGCGTCAGCGCAAGCGTCATCAGAGCTGCGAACAACACACACAAAACCCTGAACATCACTGCTTCGCAAGTTTTTGAAATCCAGTGTCACCCCAACTACAATCTGAAGGATTAATAATGAGGATTAAAAATATGTTTTCACCTGACAGAATATTTTAGAGCTTGGCATATCTAGAAAAATGCACATTTATTATTAATATGTCCATGGAGTTATTTAGATTTGATTATGTCCAGAAATCACACTTTAAAATGAAAACATTTGAAGTTATCTTGAGGCTCCCGGTTGAGAACACTGCCTTAAAGTAAGGGATCCAAAACTGTATGCATTTCTTTCTTGTATCTTGTTTGTGTTCTACAAAAGAAAGAAATGCATTCAATATGACAGTAAGTAAATGATACCAGAATTGTTGATGATCATTTGTATCCCTTTAATAAAGAATAACAGAGGTTTCAATTCTTTTGGACTAATGAATTTTCATCAATTTTTCATGACTTTCCCAGTCGCACTAAAGGACTTTTAGATTCTCATGTTTATTATATTTATTGATTTATATTCCCCAAAAGGATTGCACTCTCAAAAGGCAATTAAATGAACACAGAAAAATTCCCATGATTTTCCCACAGCATTCCTGATATTTCCAGGTTTTTCCTATTGTTAAATATAGTAAAAAAAAAAAACTACATCCACCTTTTTCTTCCCGTAAGAGTAAATTGTATGTGTCTGGCTTCCAGTCTTATCCTCATCCAGCTATTTTTAGCTGTACAAAACAGATTGTTTTGATGCTTGATATTACAAATTGGTGTGTATTACCACATTATTTTAATGCATTATCTTAATTATGAACACATTGGTTTGTGGTGCAAACAGTTTTATGGTTTACTGCAAGTTGTTATTCTTCTTATTATTTCCCTATAGCAGATAATGAACCGGAAGTTTCATGAATAAGCTTACTTCCGCATTGAAGAAAAAGGTGGACAGCAGTGTAGTATTATATAAGAATATAATTAATATAATTAAATATAAGAATATATAAACAACTAAGAGACAAAACAACAGAAGATCAAAATTAAAAAAATTTAGTAATTTTGTATTTGTATTCATTCGTAAATTTTATTTTATTTATATATCTATATACATTTTATAGGTCTATGTTATTTATTTATTTTTTTAATACAGATTTTATACTGTTTTGTTTCAGTTTTAGCTTTGGTTCTTTTAGCACAAGAAGTGAAACTAAATGCAAATGAGAAACGCTGCCTTGGCAACAAGCTAAAATTAAAGTAATTTTTTTTTAATATAATATAATATTTTAGTTAGCATTATGTTATTTCATAAACCGAAAATGTTTTATGTCTATAACATATGTTTAGAATATTATAATAAAAATGTTTATAACTATAATAACCCTGGGTTAAAGAAGGATGTTTCTGCACATGAAATTTTAAATCAGCTTGTTTGAGGATTATAATATGACATTTGAACATATGACATTGAAACTGAAACAATCGAGGAAAAAATATTATAAGAGAAGTACTCTTGATAGTGTAATATACAGGTGTTTCTTGTAAAAGTAAAACCTAACGTGACCTTTACTCTGTGTCACAATAAAGCAGCTGTGTCAGACATTTGTTTTTAAATGCCAAATCCAGATTAAAATATAAAAGTTGTTTTGTGTTTTTTTACAGATTTTTTGGTGAGTGACCTACATGGCATCAAGAGTAAGTCACTTAGTTTCAGCAAACATTAATAGAACATACATCTTTCTCCAGCAGTAGGACTGGTTTTGTGCCATCTGTCAAATGCTTTGTCATATGTTGACATAAAAACACCACATTTAAAGGTTAAAGTGGTTGGAAACTGTTACTCTGCCTGTCTCAACGGCCCGTGAGGCTTTGCAGGAGCTCACCTGCCGTAATGAAGTAATACTGTGAGTCTCCGAAGATGCCGACCGTCCCGGGACCCAGAGAGTCAGACAGGATGTTGATCATTGAGAAAGCACCACTCATGATCCCAAAGCCCAGTCCAGCCACTGCACACAAAACACACAATGATAAAATCAGACAAAGCTGTGATTCAGTGATCTTGAGTGCAACATGAAACAATATGACATCAGGCACAGAGTGTGAAAGGAACACAGTTTACCGTAAGCCATCTGTCGGACTGAAATAGCTGAACCGTCATCATCACTAATGGCTGCCAGACCCTCGTTGGCCTTCCTGATGATTCAACACAACAGTTAAAAATGAATCACAGTTTCAAAGAACCAAGCTTCTTTAGAATCAACTGACAGAAGGGAAACTGCTTGAGTTTGCAATTCACGACTAAACTACTTGGATGAGTAACAGGGAACAGCCTAAACTGGAAGAAGTAATTATTCCTTATATCAGAACCAAAATCATGGCATCTTCTGTCACTTTCATAATATAAGGCAAGACAGTACAGGCAAAATTATTTCATAATTGAGGTTTTTTTGGGGCTATTGTGCTTCCATAACAAGACTAGCAGGGTTCCCACTCTTTTTCAGTGATCATTTCCAGGACAATTCTAAGACACTTCCAGGACATTTTTATTTTAATTATGGCGGGATTAAAAGACAAGGAGAACGCCGTAAGGTAATATATTCCTCTTGAGAGAAGTCTTTAAAAACATACAGTTTATGGCCATGACTTAACTATAAAATAAGCTCTTCAATATGAACTCTTAATTATACTTTATCATACTCTTAATTATAAATTATTTTCAGAACCAATTTCAGTCCCATAGCAACATGAGCGCTGCACATTTAAAAATTCAAACGTGGCGTAGGCGTTTTAAATTAATGTATCTTTAAAGGGAAGTGACTGTCTTCAGAAAAGTTTCAATGTTTTTTTTTTTATCTGATAAACTGACATTAATGAGCACAGCACTGCTTTGTGTACAGCCGATGTTTCTGCCGCTCCAAAAGCGCCTCCTACTGGCCGATAATTAATTTAGTATTTTCAATAACCCTGTGTCCAGCAGCATGTTTTTGTTGTTGCTCACTCTTTTTTTCTGTTTTCTGCAGAACTTTTCATATTCTTTATCCTGACTGAAGCACTTTTGTTTCAATCTATAAGAATAATTAGCCTATGTTATACTGTAGTTCAGTTAAATATATTAATATTAATAAGGTGAGCCTGAAAGTCTTAAAATAAAAGGTGAACATTAATTTATTTGTACCATTTTTTTCTAAAGCATTATATAGTTTTATAGAAGGAGGTTTCATATACTTGGCACATTAATTTTTCAGAAGTTCGTATATAGACATCTGTTGTGGGCCTTCCAGGCAGTAATTCTGAGGCTTTTAAAAATATTGTTCATATTGATATTGGAATTCTATAGTTTCGACCGAAATTAAAAAATATATTGTGATATAAATGTTGGCCATATCGTCCAACCCTATGATCCATAGAAAGATTCTACATACATGAGTAGTTTCTGATTTAATTATGCTACATTAAAAATATCTGCAGGAAACAAAAACAGCACACTGGTTGATCGAGAGCGCACATTCACTCTCTGACAGCAGGTGGTGCTTATGGAACAGCAGCGATAGTGTTCCCTGGTTATCGATGTAAACAAAGCAGCACTGTGCCTACAAATACTACTTTAATATGGATAATACACTGGCAAGATGAAAAGAAAATACCATCTAAGCTATCTGAGTTCTCCTCAGAGATACATTCATATAAAAAATGTTTTTTAATAATAATTTTCCAGGACAAGTAAAGATTTTCCAGGACTTTTTCCATTTTCTCTTATTTTCCATGTGTTTTCCAGGACTGGAAAATTAGTAATCAATTTTCCAAGACACATGGGAACCCTGACTAGTGAAAAGAAAAAATACAAAATACACATCTAAGTGTTTATTTGTGACCCTGGACCACAAAACCAGTCATAAGTAGCACTAGTAGATTTGTAGCAATAGCTAACAATACACTGTATGGGTCAAAATGATCGATTTTTCTTTTATGCCAAAAATCATTAGGATATTAAGATCATGTTCCATGACAATATTTTGTAAAACTCCTACCGTAAATATATCTAAACTTAATTTTTGATTAGTAATACGCATTGCTAGGAACTTCGTTTGGACAACTTTAAAGGCGATTTTCTCATAATTTCTATTTATTTATTTATTGCAGCCTCAGATTCCAGATTTTCAATCAGTTGTACCTCAGCCAAATATTGATTAATAATCTCAGTTTCAAAAAAATGTACCCTCATGACTGAGTTTGTGGTCCAGGGCCACATTTTATTAAACATTAGTAAACTGCGTCTGTAAGTTTCAATTACAATACATATCTGTAAAGTCTGTTTTCTCAAAATTATTATTTTTTTCTTTTACACAAAGTCAGAAATCTCCAACTCTGTAGCATGTACATTCACCACACCTTACCGTTTTATTCCCATCTATATTTTGAAGGTTTTACAGAGGAGTTTGTTTACTAATCATCCTTCCGTTATATATACACATGGTGAAAATGTATTGTTTTTTGACCGTTTCTCAGTATTTTTAACTCTGTCACCAAACTGTAACAAGACTTTTGAAAATGATTGTATCAAATGTTTAGATTTCTGTTATGGACAAGTATGCAAATTAGCACACATTTAACAAGATACTGACACATTTGCATATATACACTTTTCAGAAAACGTTCTAATGAAAACCAGCCTGTGTATGTGTGGTGCTGGAATCATAATGTTTGGCACTGACTGAGGATTTCTTATCATGCATGTCACTCCATAAAGTCTCACCTGAGCAGCCTGTAGTAGGCAAAGCGAAACACTTCCTGGAGTAAGACGGAAAAGAAAACTCCAAAAATCAACAGCCCCCTCTGAAGACTGAGATCCTGGGAGTTACTGGCCTTGATAGCGATGAACCACACCAGAGAAGACAACAGCAGAGACAGCAGCCAAAAAAACGCCCTGAAACAAACACAAGCACCATCTGCTTACATTCTCCACTTCGAGCTCTTTTAAAAGGCCTGTTAAATGTCACAAACAACAACTTTAAAAATCAGAGCACCTTTACGACTCCTTAATAAACACTCAAACAGAACAATCATGGAAATCATCTTATTTTACTTATCTTAATGTTTATAAACTCTAGATATGTTAAACATTATATAAAGAAAGATAGTCCACCTTAGGACCTGACTGCATGTCTTACAAAAAAAGTGCAGTGGAGCTACCAGGGTAATACTACGGTACTTTGTTATGTTCTATGACGCTGAATAATTCATGTATGAATAAAAACACGGTTTTGGTAATCGCATTATGCTTTTGAGAATGGAAGTGAAATTTGATCACATGACTCACCCTGCGATCAGAATGATGACTCTTAATGGGTCTTTGGCGATAGTGAAAACAAAAAGGGCGAAAGACGGACCAAACGCTATGAAAGCACAGCCAAAAAACACTGCCAAAGTCATTCTGGATGAACACCTTTCTCTATGACAAACAGGCAGCTGTCCGAGTAGATAATGAGCAACAATCGGGCTCCAACAGAAACACTTAAAACGTGTGAAAGTAAACACGAGCAATGCTAGTAGATAATACACACAAATCTACTTAATTCTCCATAAATGAAAGATAGTTTAAACCTGATAATCTCATTTGCAGCCGTACAACATAGAGAAATCACAGTATCCTCATATACAGACAAATAAAGAATCGATCCATCAAAGCTAATAAATCCGATTATATTCGCGCGGTTTATATCGTTCTTCTGTGAGCGCTTTGTTTGGTAACATTTTCAAACTTAATCTTCAGTTTCTCTTTCCTGAATAAAAAACACACGCTACACTTCCGAGGGCTTTTGTTTGGTTTAAATGATTGGCTTGCGCTTCCGGGTTTACGTGCCTGACTGCGCGCTCCCGCCGCTGCGTGGCGCTGTGATAACAGGCTGTGGCTAGTAAACAGGAAGCTAAAGAAAAAATTTTGTTTAACAGTATAACAAAAATGAATGTGCAAACCACGCCAGGCATAAAGGCATTTGTAAGAAGTGCAACTTTCACCATTAATTGTGAAAAATAAATAAATAAATAAATATGTAGGTAAGTATTTGCTTGCTTGCTAGACAGATACAGTGCGTGCATCATTATTGGGCAAGTTGATATTCTGATCTGTATTTAATAATTTATAAGTTATATAATTATCTATGAAGGCTGGAAGTAAAAAACATATTCAGGTGTGCATAAAATTATTTATAAAACATTCTCTGCAAGATATGTTTTTCAGTATAGGAGATGGACTAAAAATGAACTCCCAAAACTTCCTGCCAGATTCAGGAAGATAAATTCTTAAAAGAGTGCTACAAGAGTGGTGCTGGTCCTTCAAAAGTCGCTCTCAACTTATCTGTCTATAAAGCCTTAAAAAAAGTAAATAAATAAAATCTGTCTTCATGTATTTTACAACACTTCAGCATGTTATTTGTTTTAAGTGAGGGTCATTTTTTACCCAAGCAAATTCTCTGAGAATCTGACCCCTTGTACTTCTGGAGGCTCCAGGTAGGTTGCAGTTCTGGAAAACGGTGGCACTGGAGACTAAATGGTTCCTGATGGTTTCACACCTAATTCTTCACATTAATTCTTAATTCTTTTGTAAGTAACATGTGTCTTTTCTTCACCTGTTTTTTTTCTGATCCTGCTGACCCAATGAGCATTTCGCTGTCCAGTGGTCACGCCTTAACTTTCTTGCATTATAGTATTGCATTAGTTTTGAATATTTCTTATGGGCATTTAATAATTTTTGACTTTCAGTCTGAGTGAAATCTCTTTTTTGGTTCATTTTATCTGTAAAAGAAAACCTGCCTAATAATTATGGACAACTGAATATAAGTTTTTCACTTCCAGCCTTCATAGACAATTATATATCACTTATAAATGATTAAATACAAAATTATTAGTTATTAAGATTGATGTGGTTTGGAATTGGTAAAATGTGCTTGGAAAAAATGATCAGAACACAAACTTACCTAATAATTATGTAAAGTCATCTCTTGTGAAAAAAATCAATTCTGGTGAATATTTTGTACAGAACAGCAACCATTTACCCCAACCTACCCTAAATCTACAGCAGTGAGTAGAATTATAATTCTATAATACAAAGATTCCTCTCTATGTTTTGGTTGTTTTAGTCTAGAATAAGCTCATGTTGCATCACTAATATCTCATAAAATAAAGTTTGTTCATTTCTTTTTTGTGTATTGCTTTAAAAATAACTACAATAATGTAGTAAAAGACTTTTCTTTAAGCTTTTATTCCTTGTTACTAACTGTTGTTATTCAAACCCTAGAAATGGAAACGGTGGTGCAGCTTTAGTTGAACTGATCCGAGTGCTTTTGTGTGATATTACTGGAACAAAACCAAGTCACTGACGAGCCACAGAGAGAAAGAATGCAACCTCTCATTATTCAGTGTTGTAACAAACAGATATATCTGGAATGGGGAGGATTCATACTGAAATAACTGAGCCTTTTTAAACTTTTTAAACATAAATAGTGTGAAGACCCAACAAATGTCAAATGAACATATTTAATTTGACCAAATTGATGTACTGTTCCACAGAGATCAAACATAGTAAGCATTTACTGTGCATGTTGTAAACTGATGCAGTTAATTGGCTTTTAACAACACTGCACTTCCTCTTAGACGTTCATTCTCTTGAAACGTGGTTGAGAACCACTGCACTACATGAAGTGTTATTGTATGTAGCGTGGGCTTTGAGTACTGAGTGCTGGCATTTTTACACCTGAGATAATTTTAAACACACACTAGCTGCTGCGTGCACTTATGTGGGGTTTTGGGACAGGCCTATAATTTCACTTTGTGGGCCGTTTGAACAGTTACATATCCTAGCATTATCAACTGGCAACTGAATAAAAAATAAGGCGTAGAGAATTTAACCTTGTTGGGATGGTGGTGCTATTGCTAGCTAATTAGAAACAAGAACCCCTACTTAAATGGCCAACAGGAGGCGCTACAATAAAGGTAAACACATTTTGGTTCACAGAACCTCAAGCACACATCAAGATTTGTGGTGAAACCTACTTTTGCAAACTAGTCCAACGCCACTCTGCTGGTCTCTGAATAGTTCAGAAAGATTCTCTGGAGTCTGTTGTCAATAATGCAATTGCAGAGCATGGTGCTAACAAGACCATTTGATTGACAGGGAATGCACGAAATGATCAAATACAAGTCACCTTGGATAAAAGCGTAATTAGAAAGTGCATTCAAAAAGTACTGATACGTGTTTATTTTTACACATATTTTATGTTGCAGTCTTATGCTAAGATATTTTTTTCTTTACCATAACACTTTATACTCCATACCCCATTACCACAAAAGAGTGCTAAATTTCATTTCGTTACATAGAACAACTGAAATGAGGGCCACAGTTCCAAGGGGTTTTCTTACACATACAGTAAATGACTAATAAATAAAACCGCAATAGCAGAAGCACAACAGTCTGCTTATTAAATGTGCTTATTAAATCTTTTTTTTTTTTTGTCTCAGCATAAATACTTACTATGGCAAGGGACAAATGCACATTTACAGGGTAAAATAATTCCATAAACTGTTCAGTCTTATTTTCTCTGTTATTGTCAGACATCTTAAGAATATGATTTATGAATTAAAAAAAAAAAAAAAGGTCAACAAATCATCAAAAGGCAAAAATCTATTTTCAATGTTTTAATAATTTTAATCAAACAGCTCAAACAATTGCATAGGATACATAAACGGGTGATGCATAAAAATTGCAGGAATTATTTAAAAATGTGTGCAAGAATGATCCAAATGTTATCCCTTTTATAATGCTTTGTTTTTTTCTCTTCTAGAATTTCCTACATAGTGATTTGCATTAGAGGGAGTTTCACGAAGAGAAGATCTATAAACAATGTAAAAAATATTTTCCCTAATTAATCAAATCCATTGCATTCTTTCACATGTATAACAAAGAATTAATAACATAGCTTCAGCAATCTCATCCAACCCTATAATTAGTATTAGCATTAGTATTAGTATTATCACCTTCATTACATGACTGTTATTCTTCACAGATTTGGTCAGATCTGTCAAACAGAAGAAAAGTTTGCAAACATTTGCAGTAGTTATTATTGTCAAAAACATAAGCAATGTCTTACAGGCCCAATTTTACATAATCATCACAGATGCTTTAGTGTTGCCTACAGTTGCTGTTTCACAAAATTTGATCAGCACAAATTAAGTTTGGACCCTCTTCCTTGGGAGCAGGACATGAGATCTGCGTGTAAATGACATATATTGCATTTGAAACAATGAAATTCATTGAAAGGCCACAAGTTTGCAGCACTGCATACTGAACCATTTATATTACAATTTTGGTGATATGATTGACATGTGTATGACACATTAGTTACAATCACAGCTGTGCCTTTTGGTACAAATCAATATAAATGCTTAAAAAACAGCAACCTCAAAAGTGAATTCATTACACAAAAACCTTCATTTAAATTGTTGGTATTTTAAATCCAACGCTGAGAATTACAGTATTTTTTTTAAGCTGAGGTCAAAAAGCTACTTTGGAGGAAACAACATTTGCAGTAAACATGACGTTTAGAATAAATCAGATTAGAAGATCATAATGGATTTATTACAAATACTACAAATCCAAGTAAATGATTTGTTTAACATACTGCTGGCTTTGCTACTATTGCAAGACACTGTTTGCATCGGGCTGTTTGGAAAGAAAATGGCAAGTGTGTGACTCTAAGACATTCACTTATCAAAGCAAAGAGCTGCACCTCCGTATGGCCAGAGCTGGAAAGCATGTGTGTCAAGCCCCGCTGGAAGCTTAGTGTGCTGTAAGACTTTATCTTTATAAATTGTTGAGCTCCAGAAGGGTCTGGTCGAGCACTTGGTGCATGTTCAGATTTTCCTCTTTGGCCTGGGCCAGTTTCTCTGGTGATGTGAAAACAAAAAGAGACTTGGTAAGACAGCCCCAGAATCAAGCACATAAAGTAGAATGTAAAAATGACAGGAATGACAAATTAATTGTTGACCATTTTCTAAGAAACCAGATTGTTTCATGTAGTGTATATACAAACTAAATTAGCATAATAACATTTTCTCAGAATTAATGATGCAGTCTGTTTTAGATCTATTTTTGATGCTTCTTCCTGGAGAAATTTTGGTTCAGCGCTGAGACAAAGTGCAACCCTTGTTTGGGGAATGTCAACCTTGCATGCAAAATAATTTTGAGCTCCTTTACACATCAGAAATCAAACATGTTGAATTTTGTGCTCTCTAAACATGGATTGGTGATGTCTGTACCTAATCCTGTAATATAACCATCCCTGGAATTAATCTACACCCTTGTGCACGTATCAAGCTAAAAAAACTCAAAGATAACAGTTCTTTGAAGTTCACTGTTTCCATATTCCATTTATCAGCACCTTTTATGAGGTTGTCAAGTTTTGTTCTTCTGTTGAACCAGCTATGAACAAGAAATCATGTTTTTGGACCATCTGCAGTTTGTGTAATATGGAAGCATTTAATATTTAATAAAGCCAGACCATTCTGAAGGAGCTGTCAATGACACGACCAACTCCAAACAGGCTGTTTGTAACAACGTTACAAAATTATGTGATTAAAAACAGGAATACACAACCATTTTCACAGCTGGGGTAATGCAAAACAGAATTGACAGCTGTTTCAGACCAAGACTTAGGACCAAGTTATATGACTATGAGCACATCTAGGAATTTATTTTGTAAATTTATATTCATCAAAATTTCTGATCATTCAAAAAAAGGGGGGAGAAATACCCCAAGCAAGAGAATGTATGTACACAGCAGTCCACATTTGAAGTGGATCAAAGAAGTTAATCAAAGTTGTCCTAAGACAAGAACGGGTATTGTTTTGGTTTTAGGACAACTTTGATGAAAGGGTTACTCCACCCCAAAATGAAAATTTTGTCATTAATCACTTCCACGTTCCAAACCCGTAAAAGCTTCGTTCGTCTTCGGAACACAATTTAAGATATTTTGGATAAAAATATCTGTCTCATTGACTGCCAGGTAAACCACTGTCAAGACCCAATAAAAGTATGAAAGACGTCGTCAAAATAGTTCATCTGCCATCAGTGGTACTAGCTACAAGAATACTTTTTGTACGCAAAGAAAACAAAAATAACGACTTTATTGACTTTGTAGCGCCATTTTTGATCGTATCCGCTGTACGCAAACAGCGTACGCTGTTCTCTGTCAGCTGCGTCACGCGAATACGTTTTCTCTGTTTATTTACGCTTTGATTCAAACGAAAACAGCGTATCCGTGTGGCGCAACTGACAGAGAACAGAGCCAAAATGGCGGTACGGTAATGCAGATGAGACGAATTGCTGAATAAAGTCGTTATTTTCATTTTCTTTGCATACAAAAAGTATTCTCGTCGTTTCATAAAATTCAGATTGAACCACTGATGGCAGATGGACTATTTTGACGATGCCTTTCATACTTTTTTGGGTCTTTACAGTGGTATTTACCTGGCAGTCAATGGGACAGATATTTTTAATCCAAAATATCTTAAATTGTGTTCCGAAGACTTTAAAGCCGCCTTTCCACTATCTCCGACAACCCACAAGCGACAGACCGGAAATCATTCATTTCCAATGGCGAGTAGTGCGGGATCTGCGTGGAGTTCCGATCATATGCGTATGCGAAAATTTCGGCTCCGATTTGAGCTGCGGATGCGTTAAAATATCTGAGCTTTTGCGGCTAGACCGTGTGCGACCTCCCGACCGGATGTGATGTATTCTATTAAAAACTATGAACGTAAGGTTAGAATGACCAATATTTTGTTCACTTTAACATTATTCTTTAAACACTATTTCTGTAAAATGGTGCTTTAGAATAATTATGGCAGAAAT
>JAHKKF010387526.1:0-11480 GCA_019740295.1 Labeo calbasu | reverse complement strand
TCTTTCTTTCTTTCTTTCTTTCTTTCTTTCTTTCTTTCTTTCTTTCTTTCTTTCTTTCTTTCTTTCGAGTGAGATCAACTAAACTTGGAACCAAGTTCAAACCAATCAAACCAAGTAACTTCTGCAACCAAATACACTATTTATTTATTCCCATTTTTTAAAAGTAAAAACAAAACAAAATTAAAAAAATAAATAATAAAATGAAAAACTAAACTAAACTAAAATAAAATAAAATCTAGTTTATGTGCTTGCAGAACTTACTTGGATTGATATTTATTTATTTGTTTGTTTGTCATTTTTGTAATTAGTTTCAGTAACTGATCCCAAGTTTAGTTTTTTCTCTAAATTAAATAAATAAATAAATAAATAAATAAATAAATACCAAACCAAGTAAGTTCTACAATCACACAAGCTAGATTTTATTTTTTTATTTTATTTTATCTTATTTTATTTTATTTATTTTATTTTATTTTACATTAATTTAATTAAAGTTTTTTTTTTTTTATTGTTTTACTGGTCCCAAGATTTAAGTTCTAATAAAGTTCATACAGTTGTCCTATAAGACTAAAAAAAAAAAAAAAAAAATACATGTGTAACCTGCTTTGTCCAAATTTTGAACAGTACCTTAAACTAAATCTTTACCTTTGATCAAGCGACATTCATAAGAGTCCAATTAAATTATGTATTTAATTATGTATTTTTACTCCATTAAAATTATTACTCTGTCTTTCTGAATCTTGCTCTCGTCTTGCCTCTGTAACATACATGTCCGGTGTTATCAGGAGGAGCAAGGTAAGCTGATAATCTGAATGTCACGGTGACCTAAAAAGCTCCCGCCTGCTCAAGGAAAAGACAGCTGAATGCATTCAGACTCCAGTGGGGGACGAGAGTAAAAGTGAAGTGTGCAGATCCATAAATGAAAAACAGCAGGTTCTTTTGGGTCTCTTTCATTGTCCAACTGGCCGAGGCTGGTCATTAAAAACACAAAACTCACAAGAAAGAGAACAAAACAGAGAAAGAGAGCAGAAAGAGAAAAGCGTAGACCTATTCATCACGTTCTATTCTTCATCCGTGTTCCTCATCCATTTCTCTCTGACCTCTCTTTCTCTTTTTGTAACAGTTTTCAGGACATCCACTAATTGGTAAGCAACCAGCTGTGTCCTGCAACAACCTCTTCCTCTAAAACACCACATAAGTCCACAGAACAGCGAACACTCAAGGCTTGTGCATCTTACAAATCTGCCAATGGTTTGAATTAGAGCTTGTGAAATATTCTCATCTGCCACTTATTTCACTTTTAAATACCACAGGGAATCTTCACTGAGCAAAACAAGAAATAATGTCTTGTAAACACGTGTACCATCTGAATGTTTTCAGAAACACAAAGAGAACTTCCAAGAAAGTTGAGCATGTGCATAACAGTATACACTGAGGATATGCCAAAAACAATTAGGATATTAAGTAAAGATCATGTCCCATGAAGGTATTTTGTATATTTCCTACCATAAATGTGACAAAACTTAACTTTTGATTAATAATATGCATTGATAAGAACATTTTTCTCAATATTTAGATTTTTTTGCACCCTCAGATTCCAGATTTTCAAATAGTTGTATTTCGACCAAATATTGTCCTATCCTAACAAACCATACATCAATGGTAAGCGTTTTGATGATAAATCTCAGTTTAAAAAAAAAAAAAAAAAATGACCCCTCTGACTGGTTTTGTGGTCACATATGTGATACTAAATCCAATACAGGTCAGATGTTTTGCAATGAGACCGCAGTCTGAACAGTCATATTGGAATTCATGCGAATTTTACGTCACTCAAGATCAACATTCGTCATGATTCTGCACTCATGGGAGTCACTTGAAAGATTTTACATACCCTTAGGTTACCAAAACTGTGTGTCAGAACTCATAAGTATTACAGTGACAACTGTATATACGAGCAAAATGAGGGCTTGCATCATAAAAAGTTTTAAAACTCTGCTCTTTTATGTCACATCCTTGCTTTTGTTTTTCATATCGCCTGCTCATAATTTCACTGCCTTCTGTAGCAGATCATAAGATACACATAATCGCTTATTTTATGTCCTCCATGTTTACTTCTGCATGACAGGGCACTGCACAAGTGTTGCCAAGTCCGAAGATTTCACGCAGAATCGGGCTACTTTTTCACTGTTCCCACGGGTTGTTTTTCAACTCTGTGGGTTGAAGCAAACCCACTTACTTGATTTCTATCCCCTGGAATGCAACTGGGCTAGCTTTGGAGTAGTTTTGAGAAGCAGTTGGGAAGATTTTGTTGTGAAACCTGGCAACCCTGGTTATATTGTTCATTCGCACCTGCGGGTCAGTTTAGAACCATGATCTGTTCACATCAGAAATCTGATATTGGCCATATTTAAAACAAATGTCAATAGTCACATGAGCAAAAATTGAGCGCTAAGGCTCGCAGTGTAAACAAAGCCTTTATTTCCTCTGTGTTTACTTCTGTATAACAGCGTGCTGCACAAGTGTTGCCAAATCTACAGTTTTCCAGCAGAACTGGGCTACTTTTTCTCTGTTCCCATGGGCTTTTTTTTTAACTTTGTGGGTTGACACAACGCCAGTAGTGCTATATTCACCCACTTGAAAAAGGTTGGGATAGTTTTGGACTAGTTTTAAGAAGCAGTTGGGAAGATTTTGTTGTGAAACCTGGCAACCCTGTTTGTATTGTTCTTTTGTGCATGCGGGTCAGTTCAGAACCATAATGTTTTCACACTGGAAATCTGATATTGGCCACGTCTAAAACAAAAATGTCAACAGTCAGATCTGAGCGAAAATCGGAATTGATCACTAAGGAATTCAATCGGAATTGATCCTCCATGTTTACTTCAGTATGACAGCGTGCTGCATAAGTGTTGCCAAGTCCATAGTTTTCCCGCGGAATTGGGCTACTTTTTCCAATGTTGCCGTGGGTTGTTTTTTAACTCAGTGGGTTGAAGCAATCCCACTAATGCGATATTTACACCTGGGAACGCGATTCGGTTAGCTTTGGAGCAGTTTTGAGAAGCAGTTGGGAAGATTGTTGTTGTAAAACCTGGCAACCATGTTTGAATTGTTCTTTTGCGCATGTGGGTCAGTTCAGAACCATGATCTGTTCACAATGGAAATTTGATATTACCCACATTTAAAACAAAAAATGTCAACAGTCAGATCTGAGCAAAAATCGGAAGTGATCACTAAGGTATTTAATCGGAACTGATCCTCCGTGTTTACTTCCGAATGACAGCGTGTTGCATAAGTGTTGCCAAGTCCATAGTTTTCCCGCGGAATTGGGCTAGTTTTTTCACTGTTGCCACGGGTTGTTTTTTAACTCAGAGGGTTGAAGCAATCCCATTAATGAGATATTTACCCCCCGGAACGCAACTGGGATAGTTTTAGACTAGTTTTGAGAAGCAATTGGGCAGATTTTGTTGCAAAAACCTGGCAACCCTGTTTGTATTGTTCTTTTGCGCATACCGGTCAGTTCAGAACCATCTGTTCATACTGGAAATCTGATATTGGCCACATTTAGAAAAAAATAAAAAATAAAAAATGAACTGCTATACAAAAAAAAAAAAAAAAAAAAAATCAGATCTGAACAAAAATCAGAATTGAAAGCAGCAGATAGAAAAAAACTGCAGCTTGTTAACTCCTTGCATTTAACCTATAGTAGTTTCAGCTTTTTCTTAGATGAAATTGCAACGGTTTCATTTTAAATGATTTTACAATTGCATCACTTTCTTTTCAGATTTAGAGGTGCCACTTTTGATCCAATCAATTCCTGATGGATAAAATTACATGCATTTAAATCACCAAACTGAACACCTTTTCACTTCGAAATGACACATTACGGATGTAAAATGGGCTGCGATCTGCAATCCATAATCACTCTGAGTTGATGAGAAATGGGATAGAAGATAATAACTAAAATGGCAAAGAAACAAGACAGAGATTGTGAAGAGAGAGTGAAAAAAAGATTACATTCTGGCAAGACATACTGCTGGATCATAGCAATCTAACTTGTGCAATGCGAATTTTTGCTACATATTGAGTGGTAGAAATGTCCATTTCATCAAAAACTGACGGATGATGTCTGAGAACGGCCATGAATGTCATATCGGGAAGTATTTCAGAGCTCACACACTCCAAGACAGATAAACACAGCAGGCAGGAGTTTATCTAAATCCCACTCTGAAATATGGTTTCTTTCCGTTTATTGAAATCAAGCGAGGCCAGATAAAACACAAACTCCAGGACCTGATGGTGTGATGTTACTAGAGCCAGACACTGCATGAGGAATAACACTATCTGTGAGCCAGATAAGAGAAAAACAGCATTGAGGAATGAGCAGGGGGTCCATTTAGAGCTCATGGTTTAAAAAAATACATCTCAAATCCAGTTAAAAACAAACGGAATGACCAAATATCAAAACAGAGGTCTTTTACGTATAGTACGGCAGCTAAAACAGTCAGAAAGAAAGTTGAAAATAGTCTTATAAAATGGCAAATATTATATGTGGACTTCTGGGAACAATAAAATGCTACGAAAACTCCTCACTGTCTGACATTTTTTGTTTCTCAAAAGCGCACACGGAAACCCTCCGCACCTGAACAATAAATTAACTGTATCATCTGACCGGTAATGGCATTGCATAGCAATGAGAGCGCTGCAGACAGTGAACCTAAACAAGTCCTCATATCGCTGCGATCTCTTTACACGGCAGGCGAAACGCTCTATGCGCCTCTTATCTGGGGGAAACACAGGAAAAGCAAACAGATTGCTTCCGGACTGGTGATGAATTACAGACCCTAAAAAGATTTGAATAGGAATGAAATATGACCCGAATGTGGTTACTAATGATGCCCTATCGCTCAGAGCGGAATAAAAGCAAAAACACAAAGCAAAAGCACATTGCCCCCTCCCTACACACACAGCATATCATTAAGATAATGTAGGTTGAGTGATGTAGTACAGGTCATATGTAGAAAACGATGAAGTTGCAGCTTTCCCTCAGGGAAGGTTACTTGGATATGGGAATTTTTAGACACAAGCTTTGTTCTCTGGAAAACAAATCCTCCATTTGAAGTGTCCATATCTCAAAAAAAGTATTTTCAGTATTCCTCCACAGTCAAAAAAAAAAAAAAAAACTGAGGGTCTATAATGGGAAACGCATTAATGGTTCAGTGCTGGAGGGTTACAGGTGTGAGAAATACAGCAGAGGGCCTTTCAAACCATAACATTTCCTTCTCTTCTTGTTTGCTTTTCTTTTTACGAAGTGAGAGGCTATAAAAACATCCCCTCGAATTAGGGATTCAAAAACGACGTGCCTTTTGAAGCAGCAGTAATTACCTAGAAATGCATTTGCGCTTAAGAGTGTGGAGAATTTGGCTGAATAGACTTGACGCGATGATGGACTCTGCCGCTACGCTCTGCGACACGGCCTAATGAATCTCTATTGAACTCATAAAGCAGCTGGGCCTGGAGATGTGGCATTTCAAGTAATTTATAAAATCCATTCAGGAAGGCAAAATTAGAGGCACTCATTAGGTTGCAGGTAGCTTTGGCAGTACGCGCATGAATAATGTCAAGCGCAGAAAACCATTAGCACAAATAAAGCGGAAGGAAAAAAACTAGCACAGACTCCATGAAAAGAAGAAATCTTTGTAACTGGTCATACATGCTGATTTTTATGGAAGCCCATTTTCAGCACTGAATTAAAAAAAAAAAAAAAAAAAGTTATTTCAACTTTTTATCTCACAATTTGGACTTTTTTTCTCAGAATTGTGCAATACAAATTTGCAGTTCAAAATTGTAAGATATAAACTTGCAATTGTGAGCTATAAAGTCAGAATTGCGAGATATAAACAACTGCGAGTAATAAAGTCAGAATTGTGAGAGAACTTGCAATTCTGATTTTTTCCTCAACTGTGTGATATAAACGCACAATTGCAAGTTATAAAATCTGAATTATGAGAAACGTATAACTCTGACTTTTTTCTCCCTCAGAATTGTGATATAAACTCAAGTAAGAGAAAAAGTCAGAATTGCGAGATAAAAACTCACAATTCTGTCTTTTTTCTCAATTGTGAAATATAAACTCACAACTGCCAGTTATAAAGACAGAATTACAAGATATAAACTCACAATTGCAAGAAATAAATTCAGAATTGAGAGAAAAGAACTCATAATTCTGACTTTTTTCCCCAATTTTGAGATACAAACTCACAGTTCTGACTTTTTTTCAGAATTTCATGATACAAACTCAACTGCGAGTTGTAAAGTCAGAATTCTGAGTTTATATCTTGCAATTCTGACTTTATTTCTCAGAATTACGAGTTTATATCTCACTATTCTGACTTTTTTCTCAGAATTGTGACATACAAATTTGCAATTCAGAAATGTGAGATATAAACTCACAATTCTGACTTTTTTGTGTCAGAATTGCATGATGTAAACAATTGCGAGTAATAAAGTCAGAATTGCGAGATAACTTGCAATTCTGATTTTGTCCCTCAACTGTGTGATATAAACTCACAATTGCAAGTTATAAAATTATGGAATCATGAGATCAATTTACAACGCTGACTTTTTTCCTCAGAATTGTGTGACAAACTCAAGTGAGAGAAATATAGTCAGAATTGCAAGACTAAAACTCACAATTCTGACTTTTTTCTCAATTCTGAGATAACACTCAATTGTGAATTATAAATACAGAGTTGCAAGATATAAACTTACAATTCAGACTTTTTTTCCAGAACTGAGTGATACAAACTCACAATTGCGAGTTAAAGTCTAGTTTAGAGAAGAAAAAAAATTTTTTCAGAAATGTTTGTCTCACAATTCTGACTTAACTCACAATCGTGTGTTATAAAGTCAGAATTGTGAGTTTATATCTTGCAATTCTGACATTATTTCTCAGAATTATGAGTTTATATCTCGCAATTCTGACTTTAAAAAATAAAAATAAAACCAGAATTGCGAGTTTATGTGAGAAAAAAGTCAGAATTGTGAGACTGAGGAAAAAAGTACACTATTTATTTACATTATTTATTATTACTAAAACTACTATAAAGAAGAATAAAATAAAGAACAATCTAAACCATTTTTGGTTAATTAGCATAGATAAAGCTGACCAAAACAACAACAACAACAACAACAACAACAACAAAACACAGACTTCAACTAGCCAAACATGCAGCTGTTGTTGTTGTTTTTTGCAGCGTCATTTTTTGCACATGAACCAAACTATTGAGGAAATTAAAAACAATCCAAAACATTTTTGTTGTTTATCAACACAGAATACAGCTAAAAAAAACCTGAAAAACTGCTATATATGCACAAAATAACCAGAACCACTTTACTCCACAAATTAAAAACAACTCAAAACATTTTGTTTGCTATTTTCATCTTTAAAATGTTATGCAAGCAGCTATTTAAAGAGGGTTCGAAAAGTCTGAAACCTCACTGAAAATCTGGGATTCATAATCTAACTCAAACCAGGAAAATAAAATTTTAGGATTTTGATGTCAAACATTGTGCCGTAAAATGAATGACAAATACATTAGATTCTCCTTTATTTCTAAACTACTAACATTTAATAAGTAATAACATTTGTGACATGGACCGTGACACTGACCATAATTTGTAATGGAAAAAACTGTAATAAACTAGGCAAATGCAAAACAGAAGCATTTTCACTGGTGGGCTTGGACTGTTTGTCTTTGGCCCAGCAATACAGATTAAAGCAGATCAATAGAAGAAACACTCAGCAGCGTTTAATAAGGCTTGGGATTTGACTCAGTCGACTTGCTCCCTCCTAACAGATGACCAAGAACACATGCTCCACAGGAACCATGATCACCCAGTGATTAACCTGTCAAACGGGATGCCCAATTATCACTGCATGACACTGTGTTGATGGATCCCCTTTACATCCACACACACACACACACACACACACACTAAGCTCAACAGGATTATGACTGTCATTAATCTCTACCTGAGCAGAAGGCATCAATTCATTAGAGGATTTGTCAGTCAGATGCACACAACTGACATTGAGAACGGAGGATTTATTTTTGCGTGCTCCCTTGATTCCAAATTGGCACGAGGCTGGTGAGGAAGCAAAAGAACAAAAGAAAGAGGAAGACAAAGACAGGAGGAGGCAGAGAGTGCTGAGAGCGGGAGCTGCCGAAAGATGATACACAATCGTCATCGATCACACAGACAGCAAACAGCTACGAATGTGTGTAATCTGTGGGGGCTTGTGAGGGTTTGAATTTCCCCCTACTGTGGCGAGTTTTTATGCCCACCTATGTGTTTGCGGGAGAAGGCAGATGCCAGTGCAATGTGACACCGGTGCAGATAGAGCTCATAATTGTTGGGCTAAAATGTGTGTGGTCCCTCAGCCCAAAGTTATCATCATTAATGGAAAATATTATGAACACAAAAGCGTACAAATATAGCGGTTTGCGAAAGAACAAAACTAAACTTATAAATAAGCACTGCAGTATATAAACAAATCGAATAGAATACAACCTTTTAATCAGTGCCGGATGATCTGATTTAAACAATATCTCAAGTCTGACCAATAAACCACCCAGGAAGCGTTCGTCTGATCCAGCGAAAGTTTCTGACTCATATAGTGACGCTAGTTACAACAGCCAAGTTGACTTTATTGTTGCTGGGAACTGAACAAATAAAACTTTAAACCAAGATCTGATTCAACATTATTTTAAGAAAAATGTAGTTTCTGATAAACTGTGGCATATTTATAGACAGATGGTACAACGTGATGCTATTAGTAATAAGTAACTAAACATAACTAAAGTAAATTAAAATAAATGATGCAGTGTGATGCTATTTTAAAAAAAGAAAATAAAATTAACTCAAATAAATGAATAAATATAGAAGATAAATAAAAGTACATAAAAAAATGAAGAAAATAAATGATGTAGTGTGATGCTTTGTTAGTAATGTAAAAAAAAAAAAAAAGACTAAAAACAAATTAATTCTCAAATAAATTAATTAATGAATAAATAAAGTGGTAGGTCAATAACTATAGTATATATTTTTTTTTAAAAAATAAAGAAAATAAATGTTGCAGTGCGATGCTTTACTAGTTATGTAAACCAAATTAATTCTCAAATAAGTGAGTGAATAAAGCAGTAGGTACATAAATAACTAAAGTACATTTAAAAAAATAAAGAAAATAAATATTGCAGTGTGATGCCTTTTTAGTAATGTAAAAAATGAAAACTAAAACCAAATGAACTTTAAAAAAAATAAATGAATGAATAAATAAAGTAGTAGGTAATTCAAAAAACTAAATTAAATCAAAAATAAAGAAAATAAATGATGCAGTGTGATGCTTTATTAGTAAAAAAAAAATAAATAAATAAAAAAAAATAAAAACAAATGAATTCTTAAATGAAAAGTAAATAAATAACTAAAGTACGTAAAATAAATGATGCACTGTGATGTTATATATTAGTAATGTAAAAAATGAAAACGAAAACCAAATTAAATACCAAATAAGTAAATGAACAAATAAATAGTCAAGTACATAAAAAATAAAGAAAATAAATGATGCAGTGTGATGCTTTATTAGTAATATGAGGGATAAAATCTAAAACCAACAGAATACTGAAACTAGTCATTTTCAATTAAATAAAAATATAGTAAATAAATTAATTCATTCATTCAAAAAAAAATTATGCAGTGCTATACTACAAATGTAAGAATAAAAACTAAAACCAACAGCCTGAAACTAGTCATTTTGAAATAAATTAAGTAGTACGCAAGTAAATAAGTAACTAAAGTAAATAAATAATGTTGTATAATGCTATATTAGTAATGTAAGAAAATTAAAAGCAAAGAAATGCAAGTAAATAAATTACTAAAGTAAAAATTGCAGTGTGGTGCTATATTAGTAATGTAAGGGATGTAGACTAAAACCAATAAGCTAATTAAAAGTCAGAAAGAAATAATTTTAAATAAATCAATAAATAAAATAAATATAATCAGTAACCTGCCTCAGTCCGATTTGCAGACCAGAGCAGACTCCATAAAAATGCCAAAAAAGAAGAAAAAAAAATTATGAGCCATATAAAGGCCATGAACTGGGAACTTATGGGAAGACTGAACGGATTACATGTATCCACACTCAAAATATTTTCTGGATTTTAACCATCAGCAACCATATTTTGAGGTCTGTTGAACATTAACCTGGATGGGAAGTTATGCCTCAACTCTGCAAGACCTCAGTACTGAGGTTTTCATCATGTGTGAACACTTCATAACTCAACAACCGCTCCGCTGAACCCTTTGATCCAGGCTTACACTGGTACGACTTCTATAAGGAAACATAAAGGGGTTCTCGTTTAACTTACCTCATAGTGGCACTGACGGAAGCTGTCCATGCATACAATAAAAATCTGCTTATTGTGACACCATGAAAGTTTGAGACCCATATAGTGGCAAAATAAGAGAGAATCTAATTGTAATGACCACTCATGTCTTAACAAAACTAATGTCCTTTTCTGCTAAAAGAATCAGTTATTTGATATTTCCGAGTACAAGGCCAGATCCCATGGTGGTATATCGACACCAGTGTTAGTCAAGCTCAATAAAGGCGACATGCTCTGACTATGGTCTTTCACAAAACTCTGTAGATGACCCACTATTTGGAGGCTGGTGTCGCTGGCCGGTACATGAGGGGTTTCACTTTGACTGTGGATTTAGATGGTCTTCAAATGTAAGGGTTTGCTGACAGCTCCTCAGAGTTGGCCACAGAAGAAAAACCAGTGCAAATCTGCAAGTAATCAAAGTATCAACCCCCAACACACAGTACAACATCGACACAAACTCCCATAGAGTGTGCATAAATCAACAGGGATGGTAGGTTTGAGCTTAAAAACTTACATGTGTTCTACACCAGTGGAATAATACGGCACATTTGGGGTCGAGGGGGAAATGCGGAGTGTTTTAAAATGCAACCATTTCTGCTGGCAACAAATCAAACCTTTCAGTCACCCACTCGCTCTGCATCTCGTTCGCTTTGCCTCTGGCTCACTAGAACCACTCAGAATGATTTCAAAATTCATTTTGGTACTTTTGATGAAGCCCATCTGCCTCTCCTTCATAAAACATATCATTTCTGTGATGTACTTGTCTTGGTTGTGTGGTTTAAGCACTCCCTTCAGCCGCCAAACATCTCAAATTACCCTCTTTAAATCAGTCACTCTTCACTGCATCGCTTATGTTGTGTTCCATAGCAGTCAGTGCTGAATGACAGCGGTTTGGTTAGAAGAGTTTTAAAGAAGTGCTAAATATGCTGGTGGCAATGTGGATATTTGGGATTGTAACAGGTTTAATACACGCTGAACTGAAGAACTTCATAGAGAAGAGATTGAAGATACTAACAGGGTGTGACAAGAGCTTCAAAGTAATGC
>JAHKKF010387474.1:0-12968 GCA_019740295.1 Labeo calbasu | reverse complement strand
GTCCTCCTATAACAAGCTCGAGAATTTAAAGCGGCAGGTGAGCGTGTGTTTATAATAAACAGGACGCTAATATAGTTCCTTACAGTTATCATTTTTGGTGTGAATGGGCCTTAACATTTAATATCTCATACTACACGTGTGTGTTGGTCTTCAATTCTTCCAAATTTTGTAGAATTACAAAAACAAGCTTAGCCCCTCATGACTAACTTTATCACCTGTCATGCTCTGATTAGGTCATGGTTTTCACCAGAAGACAGTTTAGCTTTAGGTTGTGTAATTCTGTCATTTGTAGCCCTCGTTTCCACTATTCCTGTCAACTTCCTATCCTGTAGTTATAATAAAAGGCATACATATTAGCTGTGCTATGCTAATCAGCTAATCATTCCAAGATGATTTCTATTAATATTAATTTAACCGATTGAAAACATGTTTTGTACTCATTTAGTTTTCTATTTTTTCCATCAGATTTTGCTTTTTGCATCTACAACATTTACAAACTATCATTTAGTTTGATTGTTTAATCTGTAACTGAAATACTTACAGGGCTTGACTGGTATCAATCTTAATGGTATCTTTTCCTGGAGAAACAATGAAGAGGCAAATAAAAGTTACAAATATGTGGAAACCGTTTTACGGCGCACAGGTTACTGCTGCGCCTGTCAATTTTTTGTCAATACAAGCATACAAGCATTATAATAAGCTGAGCTACGCTAACAGTTATTCAGTTATGATTTCCACACAATTCAGTTGATTTCATAATCCCTAAATTACCTTTTGACTGGAACTAAGCAGAATATGTCAATTCTCCATGTTTTGTTCTTCAACGTCTGCTCATTCAGTTTTCCGAATGTCTCTTCATTAGCCAGGCTCATGTGTTTCTTAGCGTCAAGCTAATTGATTGAACCTCTCATATGTTAATCCTCCATTGGAGGGAACAATACCCTTTGCGCTCGAATTTACTTTTTTTTCACCCTATCACTAATAAAGCCAACCTCCCTGCTGATGGAAAATTGTCAGTTTACCTCAAGCTACAGGGGGCTTAGCAATCAGGCCTTAAAAAAGCACTGACAGGTTAACCTGCTGTGCACAGGGGTCTCCAGGGACAGGCCTCCACTGCAGTTTTACATGCAACGCTTCTGTTTGCCAACGAGAGACTCACCACATAATAGAGTTGTTACCAGCCACTTGAGTTTAACCTTTGCAGACCCTAGGAAAAATTGACATGCTCTAAACTGCTGCATGCTCTTTCTACTTCTTATCTACTTTGTTTAGCTACACTACGTAGAGCACTATTTTGTTAAGCAATGACAGGGAATGTCACACGTGTGCATCACAGTTTCAGGAATCAGTAAAAGGACTGGATCATCACATAGTAGATTAATCATCTAAAATGACATTGACAACTTCTATAACCAAAACTCGACTGTTAAATATGCAGTGTGCCAGATTTAAACACTTCCTGTGCTATAATATACAACCCTTTACACATTATCTTACAACTGCATCCATTTTGCCATGGTCATGTCTTAGTAATGGGCTTTTAGTGGGACGGTTTAGGGTTTTCACAGCGTTTGAAGACAGTCTGCAACAATAGACAGCACATTCGCATGCTTGTTCAAGGTGAAGTGACTGGAACACAGCACTCAGAGAGGACTCTTCATTGTTCGCTTTCTAACAACCCATTGTGGGCCGCAAAAAATGTAAAACGCCTTCCATAGATATCCATCAGAGCCTTTATCATTACGTCTATAAAACATTAAGTTCCTTTGTGAGGTATTCGTGCCTTATTCTGCATTTCACCCAGCCTGGCGTGTATTGTAATATGCTTTTCCACGCTCAGCCACGAGTTTTCCTAATGATAATCATTGAGCATTACTAACGACTAGCCATTAGAGCCATAACCACAGAGCGTTCCAAACTCCTCCTGTGTAGCACAATAGATCTGCATCTTTCTGGGATCTATCCGGGAGATAGTGGCAGAATTAACATTTATTGTTTTTGATAGACTTTTAGCAGCAAAGGTGTGTGCTTTTATCAGACGTTTTCAGATCTTAAGAGATCTGACAGGCATTTGATATCTTGACGGCTCCTCAAGTCTCTGGCGATAATGCTTGATGATGTCAGTGTACATTTACTTATTCTCTTTGACAGAATTATATTCCACTTTCATGCAGCAAGATACCCCAATATCTGGCGTCCTTTTTTCCGGTTACAAATGTTCAATCTACAGCCTAAAATTTTCTTAAAAAGACTAAAAAGATCTCAACAGTAAACGCAAAAATATAAACAGAAGGAAATAAATCATAAAATGTATATTTATAATATCAAATTATGGTCCCACTTTATATTAGGTGGCCTTAAATACTATGTACTTACATAAAAAAATTAATACTACTAATAAAAAAATAAATACTTATTGTTTTCATATTGTATTTGCAAAACACTTTTGCCGCTATTGAGGTGGGATATGGGTAAGGTTAGGGACAGGTTTGGCGGTATGGGTAGGTTTATGTATAAATGTGATTATAAATGTAATTACAGAAATTAATTACAGATGTATTTACATCCAGGTATTTTTAAAAATGTAAGTATAATATAAAAACATGTATGTACACAATGAGTGCATTGTATCAAATGATTAATTTAAATGTAAGTACACAGTAGTTAAGGCCATCTAATACAGTGGACCAAAATTATTAAAACAAGGATTCAAATATTGTTAATAAATATCCAAAAACATTCAAATCAATATGTTTGAATGTAAATATAAGGTTAGCAACAGTTAATGGGTATTTTACTCATTCCAAACTTCTATGACTTTTTATTATTGTGAAACACAAAAGAAGATATTTTAATAAACGTCTCAGTGTTTATTAGCCATACAATGGAAGTCAATAAGAACCAAAAGTATCTTCTTTTGCATTCCACTGAAAAAAGACTGCAATAAAGGTTTGGAATGACAGAATTTTTATATATCTTTAATATAATTTTATTCCATACAAACCATCCTTGAATCTAATATTAAACATTTCTCATGACAGTTTTGGATGACACCTTTCTAAAAAAAGACAGAGATCGCATGAGCAATGAGTCTTTTTAACACTTTAGTGCGAAGCAAAGTACGAACAACTGGCTAATAAACACCTTCTCGTCCCTGCCATGTTGATCCAGTTGTTGATAGTGATTCCTAGGAATGTCTCCCCCGAGTGCAATTGTCTGTCACTTAATTAGCTTAAGTTTAGCACCACATGTTCCTCAGGTGTGTGTGTGCATTTGCTCTGGCGTGCTAGCGTCTTTGCAAGTAGGTGTTTGTACACACAGCACTTGTTCATTGTTTATTTTTTAGCATGTTTTCACTTACGTGTAATAGACCGAGGAGCACACCCACACGTTTGTGTATTGTCGAGGACCCTGATAGTGTTTTTCTTCTGTTGTCGGTGGAATGAATAGTACCTTAAAGTAAACGCTGTGCTGTTGTTGTTACTAACATATTAGAAACTATATTTTATTAGCATCAGGCGGCCTTTATAGAGAATGCATTGCGGCTAATGGTTGGATAGCGGTGCGTACATATACATCGCAAACAGAAATTAACCACAGTGTCAGTTGATATACGTTCTACTGTTCGAGTAAATTGATATGAAACTCTTTAGATTGGACTTCAATTTTGTCGGCTTTAACCTGATGCTGTGCAGGGATATTCATTGCATCCTTTTAGTCAATTCATTTAATTATCCCAGTCTTCCTGGGGTGCCTGCTACAATCCCTACATGAATGTAGCTTCCTCTCTCTGAAAAATAGAAACGTTGTCAGACGTGACCAAACCATATTTCCTAGCTTCTCAATTCAGTCACTTACTGACAAAAAAAGCCTCATACTGTCAGACACGGGTAACATGTTGCAGTAGCTAGAATGCCTTTTCATTTCTTTTTAATTTTGCGTACCATTGTTGGCAATTGGTCAGACGTGTATTTATGATGGTATTTTTTTTCGGGTTTTATTCTTCGTCCCTCCTTACTCTCTTTTCATCTTCGCTTTGGCTTCCCCAAGGAGCTCACTTGAAAAATTCGGCTCATTTCATTGTGTGCGAGTGTGCGTTTCCCCCGTTTCTCATCTCCTCTCAGGTGGTGGTGAAAATGGCGGCCTATGGCTGGTCCTGTTTGGCTGGGCCGCCGCTAACAAAAGCCAGTGTAATATAGAGGCGGCCACAGAGGCCATGGGCCAGACGGGGAGCCCAAGCTGTGCCTCTGAAAGGGCCTGAGCCCGGCTGGTGTGGCGGCTTAAACATACTCCAAATTCAAACCCCCGGAAAAAGAGAGGGAGAAGAGAGAATGAAGGCTGAAGGGAGAGAGAGAGAGAGAGACAAAAAAGCGGGCGAGAAAGAGAAGGCGACTGTTGTTTGATATCCCACATTAGCTGGTGGTTTTTGCGGCTGGTGCGCGGGCGTAAATGTGGCTGGGGTGGCTGCCGCACAGATATCAAAGGGGGCCGACGGCGTCTGGCTGCGCTAGCGGCGGCTGCTGCAGGTGGCCCCTGGATTCAACCCTCACCACGGGGAGGCAGCTCAGCCCAGCCTCAGCCCAGAGAGAGATAGAGAAAGACAGAGAGGGAGAAGGCAAATACAGGCTTGAAAAGAAAACAAGAGACTGAGAGAAGCTGCGGTCCGGAGGTTGGGCTGGGAGGTGGATGGTAAGAGAATTAAATTACTGGGCTCCACTTGCCCTGATCTGGTGGGCCACAAAAGAACCAGGAGCCACAAAGGAGAACTCAAAAATTAAGATGAAAACGCTAACATTTTTATACTATTCGACACTTTAAACTGTTCACACCAAGTCTATATTTCCACTGTCGTGGACAAGACTCTGGCACCGTTACTCCTGGTTATGGTGAGCTATAGATTATGAAAGGAATTGTGAGGAAGAATTAATTATTTAACAAAACTAGAAACAACAAAACCTCAGCAGGGGGCAATGCAGTGCACCAGAGAGAGGGACCGTTCTTATGTTAAGTGAGATTATTCTGCCTTGCTGAAATATGGTATGAAAATACCATATGAAAATGGCTGACGCTTCCAGATGCTTGATGCATACTGAATACACTGGGCTAAAATGCTGATGCCTTTCCAAAGAGACTAAGAAGCTAAGTGATAACAAAATTTTTAAAATACAAAACAGTTTTATTAACTCTGAGCATATTAATGTCTTATAATATAATGTCGTATAATTTATATCTTAATTCTAACATCATGAGTTTGAAAAGCTGTCATTTAATTCACCCAAAAATGAAATTCTGTAATTATTTACTTGCCTCCACGCCATTAACTAATTAAAATAAATAAATTAAAATATTCTTAAGAACGTTTCATATAATAAAAGTCAAAAACATTTGACTCCAGTGACTTTTGTTGGGTAGATTTTTAAAACTATTTTCTTTTATGTACCAAAGAAAAAAGAAAGTCAAATAAGTTTGAAACAACCACTACGGGTGAGTAAATAATGAAACAATTTTTATTTCTTTGGTGAATTTTTAGGTTTATCAGTTTGATTTAACTGATTTGACAATAGGATTCAGGTAAGCCAGATTTTTTTTTATTTTTGGCCGCATTACCATGTCTCCGAAAAAGGTTGTTAATTAGGGTCATTTATGTTAATTGTGTGTTGAAACCTAATGTCATACCAATCATACATGCTCTTCCATCACAGCTGTGTTCTCCTCAAAAGGCTGAATAACAGACACTGTAAAATTTCCTCTGCAAATATTTATAAAGTCTCATATCGCAGCTTATAACTCGGGCAGAGACATATTTTCCTAATATATCCAAATATTTCCACAGTGCGCAACATTGAGTCTATTGATTTGTGGCTGGGTGGAATCTAAGAATTTAAGAATTGCTGGCCACATTTCCAAATCATTCCTCAGTCACATACTACGTTTTTGTCTCTTCTCTCTTCGCTTAGTCTGCAATTTATGGTCCTTTTGAAGGTTTGGTAATTGTTTGACATTCGTTTTTGTCACGTTTTAATTATTTACTAAATTGGTAAAGTCTCTTTTCAGCTTAAATGAAAGAAGTTGCATTGCATTTGTATACCTTTTTTCCTCGCTTGCATCATTATAAGCCATTGGCAGATGGGTCTCATTATCAAGGGTCACACAAAATCCTGATTAGATTATCAAAAGGTGACAATTGTTCTTTATATAGTGCCAAAAATATTTTGTCTAAATCATACAGATGCTCCAGTTGACACGTTTACGCCAAGAATATTTAAGCTAATTGTGCAGCCAATAGGCAATTGAAACAGGGTTTTATTTATTAGATGAAAACCACCGTTTTAAATAACGCTGTTGAATATCACACAATAGCAGGGATATTCTGACTCGTCTCGCCGTTTCGTTTGATGAAATAACCATCAGGTCAATCCTTCACATGCTAACAGACTCAAATAGAGTTTTACGGTTGCACGCTCATTGCAGGCTGTAATACCTGGCTCTCTGCATTAACCTTTTACAGTGATATTTAATTAAAGGTTTAAAGGGCACCCAACACCTGCACCATGCTCTGAATGCAGCCTCCGCCGCTAAGTGACGGCACGACGGAGGAGTGTGGCAATTAGCATGACCTTAAAACCGGCACGGACGCTCTCTTGCCCATGCTGTGCAGAGCCTTGCCTGCCCCATGGCATGCTGGGGCGATCGAGATGGCCCCCAAGCTGACACGCTCCCCTGCAGCAGTGAGTGGAACCAGCCCAGGGGTCACTAGGGCAGCTTAGGGCCTCTGGAAGGAGGTGGGAGAGCCTTAGACTTAAAATTAACACCACTTGCATTCATCTGTGAGGTGAATCCAGCAGTAATGTGTGTTTGAGGTCTATCGAAGTTGATAAATGTTGTCTTAAGATGGCAAAAAGATGCCAAATCTGGCTAGTTTGGGCTTAGCTTCACTTCAGTGTAGCCCATTCAGAGGATAAATTTGAAAGGGACAGTTCAAAAATAAACATGTTGTCATCATTTACTTACCCTCATGTTGTTTTAAACCTGTATGACTTTATTTAAAAAATGTCTTACTGTCTCTTCTTCAGACTATTTTTTTTGTGCTCCACAGAGGAAAGAAAGTCTGGAACGACATTGGGAGGGTGAGTATATGATGACAGAAATTTTCATTTTTGGGTGAACTATCCCTTTATTTCAGGAGGCTGTGAATTGAATTCACAGCTTGAAAAAAGATCTACAAGAAATGTATGTGCAAATTTGACAGTCATTGAATCGTAGTGCATAAATGAAGTGGAATCTACCGCTACTGCTGGTTTGATGTTCATGCAAAAGCATCCCCCTCCACACACACATGAGTGCCCCCACCCTCCACTGCAGCCCCCTGCCAGGTCAGGAGCTCTGGTAGACCCTGGGCTTGCCCAGCCAGGGGATCATGCTGTGCTAATATTTCTGTTAGCTTGAATGGCTCACTGACATGTTGTTTATTTGGATTAGCAAGTTGTTTTCATCAAAATCAATACGTGGCGCAGGAATGGGAAAGCAATGATTGAAATGCAAGGCTTAGCATCGGGATAACGCACCAATCTGTCTTGACATGAAGAGGATGTGTTGACATTGGTGTGGTGGAGCGGATAGGCTAAGAGCAGGTGAAGGCGAATGGAGAGAGAAAGAAGACGGTTTGCTGCTCTTTCAAGCAGACACAGCATCTGCGAAAGATAGATGTCTATATAACTCTGTAGGCTAAATATATAGATATAGATATACAGTTGAGATCAAATGTTTACATACACCTTGCAGATTCTGCAAAATGTTAATTATTTTACCAAAATAAGAGGGATCACACAAAATGCATGTTATTTTTTATTTAGTGCTGACCTGATTAAGATATTTTTCATAAAAGACGATTACATAAAGTCCTTATGTAATTATGTACATAAACTTGATTCTTAATACTGTGCTGTTACCTGAATGATCCACAGCTGTGTTTTTTTGTTTAATCCTAGTTGTTCATGAGTCCCTTGTTTGTCCTGAACAGTCAAACTGGTCGCTGTTCTTCAGAAAAATCCTTCAGGTCCCACAAATTCTTTGTTTTTTCAGCATTTTTGTGTATTTGAACCCTTTCCAACAATGACTGTATCAGTTTGAGATCCATCTTTTTACCTGAGGGTAACTGAGGGACTCATGCAACTATTACAGAAAGTTCAAATTATCACTGATGCTTCACAATGAACAACGATGCATTAAGAGCCGGGGGGTGAAAACCTTTTGAATTTGAAGATCAGGGTAAATTTAACTTCTTCTGGTAAACATGTAAGTAACTCTGTAGCTTCTAAAGGGCAGTACTAAATGAAAAAAAAATATGATATTTAGGCAAAATAAGAAAAATTTACACATCCTCATTCTGTACAAAAGTTTACACCCCTGTCTCTTAATGCATCGTATTTCCTTCTAGAGCATCAGTGAGCATTTGAACCTTCTGTAATAGTTGCATATGAGTCCTCAGTGTGAAAAGATGTATCTCAAAATCATAGTCATTGGTAGAAAGGGTTCAAATACACAAAAATGCCGAAAAAACAAAGAATCTGTGGGACCTGAAGGATTTTTCTTAAGAACAGTTTAGGACAATCAAGGAACTCAAAAACAACAATCACTAACAAAAACCAGCTTTGGATAATTCAGGTAACAACACAGTATTAAGAATCAAGTGTATGTAAACTTTTTAATAGGGTCATTTTTATAAATTTGAAAATTATTATTTTCTCTTTGTGGACTATATGTAAACACCTTTTATGTGGACTTATTCAGGTCAGTACTAAATAAAAAATATGCATTTTGTATTAACATTTTGCAAATTCTGCAAGGTGTATGTAAACTTTTGTCTTTAACTGCATGACACTGGTTCTGATTAAAACCGCTGTCACAAGTTAGATGTTTTCTGACTCATTAAAAAAGAATCAGTTCATAAGAATCATTTGTTCTTTTTTTGTGACACATGGGTGTTTCCCAACTGCCACCAAAATTACTTTTCAATTATTGTTGTAAATGTTTATTTTTTTTGTCATATTTATAACCATTTTTGTTGCAGTCTAACACCCTGACACTAGTCCAACAATTTTTGTAGTCCAGCACAAATTTATAGGATTTCAATCAGATTCAATTAAAGTTCGGCATAAATCTCCTTTTTCCATGTGTAGTGAAACTACACCACACCACACATATTACGATTCAATGTTGCAATGAAGGAACGCAAAACCCTCTGTCCCAGAGGAAAAGGCCTGTTCTGCTAATCAGTCCGATACAAATTAAAACACTCACCAAAATGACACACACTTTGATCCGTGCTGGTTGTAAGGATGTACGCCAAAAATGATAACGAAAAGGAAATGCATGGCAGAACGGAGTAAGTATTGTTTTAGAATAAACATGAAGGCGAAACAGCTTTCCGCGGATCACTTATCGTTTCGCAGCACCATGGGACAAGCTAATGAAATATCATCAGAGCTAAATGGAAGCTAAGTGGAGGGGAAAGAGTTGAATATTCACGTTCATTTGGATGACAGCTGGGGGAGCCCAGTCATTCATCACACATTGATATTCATTGCATTCTGTAACCCTCTTCTCCCCTCCTTCCTCCTCTGCCTTGACAATCAACAGCCTTAGCACCTTTTGTTTTAATTTAATTAAAGGTGTGATTGCCAGGGTGAAAACTTCATTTGCACACATGCAGAGGGAAAAAAGAAATAGGAAGGGTCATAAGGAGAAAAGAAAGAACAGTTAGTCCAAACTAACAAAAATTTGGTCACAAGGGCACAAAGGTCAATGACATACAAGAGCCATATCATAAAAAAAAAACTTTTAAAATAAAGGAAATATTTTACAACCAGTCAGAAAACCAGTCATAAGTCGCATGGGTATATTTGTAGCAATGGCCAACAATACTTTGTATGGGTCAAAACTATCAATTTTTGTTTTATACCAAAAATCATTAGGATATTAAGTAAAGATTATGTTCCATGAAGAGATTTTGTAAATTTCTTACCGTAAATATATTGAAACTTAATTTCTGATTAGTAATATGCATTGCTAAGAACTTCATTTGGACAACTTTAAAGGCGATTTTTCTCAGTATTTTGATTTTGTTGCACCCTCAGATTCCAGATTTTTAAACAGTTGTATCTCTGCCAAACACTGTCCTATCCTGACAAACCGTACATCAGTGGAAAGCTTATTTATTAAGATTAAATCTTACTAAAAAAAATGACCCTGACTGGTTTTGTGGTGCAGGATCACATTTTACAACCAGAACTCCTTTAATTGGGCTATTTTTCTATATCATAATAGCAGGATAGTTGCATCACCCTGATATTTGGGCGTTATGTCCACTACAAATATCAAAATGAATTTTAATTAAGAAATTAAAGAAAAATGATAATCACAGATGAGGTGTTTTAAGCCATCATAAAAATGCATTTTTGCATTAGGTAAGACAAAAAGAATATTAGTGTCACACCATTGACTCAGGACAAAAAATATCAAATTGGGTCCCTGGTTTAAAAAAATAAATAAATAAAAAAAAGTAACCTGGTCCTGCAGTGGTGCTTGAATTCAGAAGCACTCTCCATGCACGACAAAGGTGCAGCAGGTAGGGAATAATGAGTTGATTTGAGATTCAGTCCTGGTTCTCCTCTCTGCTCAGGCCCCCAGGCTTCACTCTCTCTCTCCCCCTCATCTCAGCTAGCTGTGCTGTAGGACAGGCTTATCTTGAGAGGGACCTCTGTGTAGCCAAAGGCTCCTGGCCTGCCCTGATTAAAGGAGCGCAGCTTTTTACCCATGCTGAGGCTAGATCAATGCTGCGATGCTTTCAGCCTGCCTATATGAATTTCAATATTTCCATATCTTAGTTCTCGCCTTGTTGCACTGTTAGATCATTATTAGGGGAGCTGGCCCTACTCAAGCTGTGTGCCATTAAGCAAATGAAGCTGGCCTGGTGAGGATGAGTGGCGTCTTGTTCTCTTTTCTTTTTTAACAGGGCACTAAAGAGCTCTGTCATCTTTATCTTTTATCTCAGAGCTCACCGGTGCTTCTTTCTTCCAATGACCTGCAGATGTGGCATCCCTCTCTAGAATAGCAGCCGTATTTTTATGCTTCCCCATGAGTCATTCTGTTTAACGTTTAGCTGTGGTTATACCCACTAAACTGCATGCTCAATCTAACCATCTTGTTTGAGAGTTGTTCTGGAAAGAGACAGACACAAGTACAGTCCAACTTTTAAAATGCACTTTCAAAATTTGAGCGACTCCTCAGTTCTTGTGTTAATAAAGTCAATAGCTTGATTGTAATGACAAATGTCCTAGTCAAATACAAGGTCACATGTCTGCTACGAGTCAAATCTTTTCCAAATGGTCTGTTCACAATGGTCTCATTCAGATTTCAAGCATTAAATGGTGGTAAAACTGCCCAAGGCTTGCCTTCAAATGTTGGATAACAGGTTGGGAACAACAAACCTGTGGTTTAGGCCAATTTACATCTAGTATTAATGTCCATGTTGAGTGATCCAATCTCAAGTAGTCAGTGCTAAATACAGGTGTAAATGGGGTCCAAAACATTTGTAATTAGAGTGAAGGACCACTTACTCATGTATCAACCAACCAACCATCTGTGCTACAAAAAGGATGATGATAATAATAATAATAATAACATTCTGACCACAACATTTGGAAATATCCTATGCATGCACAAGACTTCATGGAACATTTTGGTTATGTCTGGCATCTACAAGTAAATATCATTAGCTTTGGATAAAAACATTTGCCAAATGAATAAATGCAAATTTAACTGAGCTTAGCTGTTACACTACAATAATAATGAGTATTTGACCAAAACTTTACATTTGTAGTGAGATGAAAATGCAAGTATATTTAGGAGTAAAATGAGGTGAGAGACAACTCTTCATGCAATATCTGATTGACCTGGATTTTAACCTATGACAGTCCTGTCCCATATTGCCGAGCACCCTAGGCCTTTTTCGTTTCTACACAGCTAATGAAATCCACACCAAATCCTCGGAAAATATGCTGTGGAATTCATAAGTAGGCAAAACCATAAACAAACATAAACAAACAAACAAACAAACAAACAAAAAAACATAAGTTACTTAGCATATGTTGAGTGCAGGCACCCTCAACCATAGCATTGTCATGATACTTTAGTGGTTTGCTGCAGTATGTTTTTATACTTTTCTAGTAGGAAAATATATTTACCTGTAGTGCAGGGGCGTTACCGTTCTGCGTTCTGCAAGTGTTGAATCTTCTTCGCCGTTGACAGGACGCCACTGTACGTTTATTTCAATCAGTTGTAAGTAAATATCCAGTTCATCCTGCTATCACTTTCTGCTGTCTACAAAATGATCGCACTATACTTCTTTACGAGTGAGAAAGCAAAGCTTTCAGCGCCTCAGTGAACGAATCAAATGATACAGACTGAATCGCGAACCGAATGATTCTACTGGCATCGCCAGTTCTGATTCTAAAAGGTAAACAAAGGGGATAATTATTTTGTGAAAAAAAATACTACCATTTATATAGCAGACAAGGATTTAACAGACAAGGATTCTGCTCTTAATTTGGATACAGCACTCTCAGTAGCCCATGAATGTATTTACACTATCCATGGGGTTATCTCAGTTCTGGAGAGATATTAGCTCCCCGACGCCAAGCGTTCCTTTGGATCAAATAACATTTCTGGAGCGCAAAATAGCATAAATGTTAAAATAATCAAGGTCTTAACGCCAAGCCAATGACCTTACTTGGCTCTGCTTTTGCTTCCCACTCCTACAAGTTTGAGATTAGCATTGTGGCAAAAGTTGTATGAAATGAGGCAAGCACAGCTTTTGAAAGTGGATTTGTCAAACTGTGAGTAGAATGGAAAGTATTTCAATATGGAAAGTCTCTGGCTTAAACAAATTATTCATATGAAAAAAAAAA
>JAHKKF010387462.1:0-12872 GCA_019740295.1 Labeo calbasu | reverse complement strand
ATCAAAAATATCTTAATTTGTGTTCTGAAGATGAATGAAGGTCCCACAGGTTTGGAACAACATGAGGGTGAGTAATTAATGAAAGAATTTTCATTTTTGGGTGAACTAACCTGTTATGTAGACATGCAAAATGTTCAGGAACGTGGTTGAGAACCACGGCTCTAGATGTTTGAGGACCTCCCAGTGTTTGGATGTTCTCCTTAACCACATTTTTGGTGAAATTATGGAAATTGAAGGGTGTAATTGTGTCTTGCAGAAGCATAATGTACAGATTGAGGTGAGTGATGCTAGTTTTAATTACACCCTTAAGGTGTGAAGAACATTGGCCAGTTTCACACATTTAAGTAGTGTAGCTGTAATGGACAGTTACATGATTATTCAATCATTTCCGTGAACTAAGGGTGTTGGTAACTTCACGGTTAATTATTTGGACTCCTTGTGTACATTTTCAAGGTTTGCTTCTAGGTGCATCCCAAAGATTGCGTAATCCCTAGTGAGCCCTTGAGCAAGACTTGCTTGCACCAGGTGGACTATCCCTCCAAACAGTGTACAGTATGTCCTTTAGATAAAAAGGATTGTAAGCTGCTGATGTGCGTTAATAATTTTTACCTCGTGCTTAACTTAGTCTTTTTATGTGGAGCTGTCTTCAATTTATGCCCGTGCGCTCAAGAGCGCATCAAACGTCTTTGTTCTGCATGCAAAGCAGCATGTGTTTTAAATTTAGCTTCGTCCTGTAAATCCCAAACTCTTCAGCAGACTGGATTTCCTATACAGCGCATTAGCTCGGCATTTCCTGCTTGTCGTGCTCAAATGTGGAAGCTGATCCTCAGAAGATGAGTGAAAACACATTGAATTTAAATGCAGGAGATGCATGTCAAACTTTTTGGCCCGTAATATGTAGTTTAGGCAGTATTGATTTAGTAGATGCATTCATCCAAAGTAATGAAGAACGACATGAAAAACAGCTGAAGACAAGTGATTTATCGCAACAGTGTCGTCTGTGGTATTTGAAGATCTGCAGATGGTACAATTGGTGGTTATTAATAAAAACATTTTACATATATTGTCCCATTGAAGTCTGTGCAACAAACTATGTAAAAATTAGTTTCTGTATGTTTTAGATCTGACAGGCAGAACAAATTTGTGTATAAATAGTACATGAAGCCATTCTTGCGTGAATTCGGATTTCAATATAAATGGTTCATAAATTCGTCCTTATACTGTAGAATTTGTCTTAATTTGATTCACATGTTTGCAAATCCATTCTTATGTAAATGTTCACGTTCAGTTTAACATTTGTCATTTGTAAAGCCATTATTGGATAAATAGTTGTAGCATTCAGTTCAGTAGTTCTTATACATTCTTGTATAAACTGTTGCATACAGTTTAGTTTTTCGTAAACCCGTTGTGTTTTTTAAAATCTAGCTCATCTCTTCGTAAATCCATTTTTGTGTATATTACTACATTTAGTTTGTGTCGAAAATCCATATTTGCTTACATTAAAGCAATTCAGCTTTTCGTAAATATTTTGTGAATCCATATTGGTATGCTCAACTCAGAAATTCGTAAATCGTTTAGTTGTTCCTTAAAATTGTGTTAAATTTAGTTTTTCGTCTGTTATTGTGTATATTCTTACGTCAACATAGTCGTTCGTAATCCTTTAGTGTAAATTATTGCATTCAGTTCAGTTGGTTGCAAATACATTTTTGCTGTTATTGTTGCATTTAATTCAGTTTTTCATAAATCTGCTATTGTATATATTGTCACGTTCGACTCTCAAATCCGTTCTTGCATAAACTGTTGCATTCATTTCAGTCGTTCATAAATCTGTCATTGTGTATAGTATATTGCTGCATTCACCTTAATTCTTTGTAGATTGTTTTTTGTAAATTATTGCATTCATTTGTTCGTAAATCCAATTTTTGCATTTCAGTTGTTCGTAAATGTAATGTTTATATTTTTGCGGTCGACTTGATTATTCATAAATCAATTAGCGTACATTTTTGCATTCGGTTAAATTGTTCGTAAATCCATTTTTACTTAAATAGTTGCGTCAAATTCAGATTTTCATGAATATAATGTTGTGTGTATTGTCACATTTAGCTCCATTAATCAATTTTTACTGAATTGTAGCATTTAATACAGTTTTTCGTAAATCTGCTATTATCTGCGTATATTGTCGCGTTCAGCTCATTTGTTCGTAAATCAATTCTTGTGTAAATTGTTGCATTTAATTCAGTTTGTAAATCTGTCATTGTTTACAGTACATTGTTGCGTTCGACTCAATTTTTCGTTAGTATGCTTTTGAATTTGAAATTTGAAATGATTGCATTTACGAACAACTAAATACATTTTTGCATTAATTGTTGTATTTATTTCAGTTTTTCGTAACTTGACTCTGTATATTGTTGCGGTCAACTTGATTGTTCGTAAATCCATTAGTGTAAATTATTGCTTTTGTTTGAATTGTTCATAAATCCATTTTTGCGTAGTTTCGTTATTTTCTTTTTTTTATAAATATAATGTGTGTATGGTCACATTCAACATGATCATTTGTTAATTCAGTTATGTGTATATTACATTCAGTTTCTTTGTATGTAAAAGCATTGCGTGAATTGTTGCATTTAATTCAGTTTTTCGTAAATCTACTGTGTATATTGTTACGTTCAGCTCATCGTTAGCAAATAATTTATTGCGTAAATTGTTGCATTTAATTCAGTTGTTTGCAAATCTGTCATTGTGTGCAATGTTGCGTTCAACTCAATTCTTCGTAAATATTGTGGCATTTGGCTGTACGTTTTTGTAAATTATTGCATTCAGTTGTTCGGAAATCCATTTTTACATAAATTGTTGCATTTATTTATTTTTTTCGTAACTCTGTATATTGTAGCAGTCGACTTGATTGTTACTAAATCCATTACTGTAAATGATTGTATTCTGTTAAATTGTTCGTAACTCCATTTTTACTTAAATAGTCGCGTTAAATTCAGTTCGTCATGAAATTAATGTGTCACATTTAGCTCAATCATTCGTTAATACGGTGTTGTTTATATGGTTGCATTCAGTTTCTTTGTATGTAAAAGCATTGCGTGAATTGTTGCATTTTTTTCATAAATATACTATTGCATATATTGTCACGTTCAACTCAGTTGTTCGTAAATCAATTCTTGCGTAAATGTTTGCATTTAATTAAGTTGTTTGTAAATCTGTCATTGTTGCGTTCGATTCAATTCTTTGTCAATATGCTTTTGAAAATTATTACATTCAGTTTTTGCATAAATATTTGCATTTATGTCTGTTTTTCGTAACTCTGTTCTGTATATTGCTGCGGTTGACTTGATTATTTGTAAATTCTGAAGCGAATCGATGTGTTTGTGAAAGAAAAATATCCATATTTAAAACCTTATAAACCGTAATCTCGTAGTTTCAAACACCAATCACGAATAAGAAAGGATTTGTACAGAAAAATGTCGAGGGATTTTGATATAAACCAAGAGGAGACTAGTTTTTCTTTGCTTAAACAAAACTTGACTAGCATATTCTCACCGGAGGTTACATCCTACGTCATCCGCTGGAACGCCACTCTTTCGTTAACGCACATACGCCAGTTAGCAGAAGCTAGAGATTACGGTTTATAAAGTTTTAAATATGGACATTTTTCTTTCACAAATGCATCAATTCACTTTAGAAGGACTTTATTAACCTGAGGAGTCATTGTGGAGTACTTTTTATGATGGATGGATGGATGCACTTTATTGGACTTATTGGACAAAATCTCAACAGCCATTCAATGCCATTATAAAGCTTGGAATAGCCAGAGCATTTTTTTAATGTAACTTTGATTAAATTTGTCTGAAAGAAGGAAGTCATACACCTAGGATGGCTTGAGGGTGAATAAATCATTGAGTAATTTTCGTTATTGGGTGAACTATCTCTTTAATCAACCTCTTTGCATTTGAAATTGCTTATCCACACGTGGCGCTAACATTTGCATTTTGCTTCATGTTTTAGCTTTCCAGCTCCTCCAGCTTTAACGGTGAGCTGCTGCTCGGCGGAACAGGGGAGCAGACGCTTCCTCAAAAGTCGCACCTGCGAGCCTCTCTCTCAGTGTCCCCCGCCGACTACACGGAGCGTCCCGAAGTCCACTCGCGCCGCGAGAGCTCCTGCAGCACTCTCCCGGCCAAGACGGAGGTCCCCATCCATCTCATTAGCACCACCAACCAGCTACACAAGCAGGGCAGCGTCCAGCAACAGATCCCGACCAAACTCGCCGCCCTCAGCAAGGGCAAAGAGAAGAGCGGGAAGGGCAAGAGTTCGCACCGCGCTGACAGTTTAGGTTAGTAGTGCTGCCCCAAATGACGTTGGAAGCAAATTTGCAAATTCCTAAATCAATCTTCACTTTCTTGTAGCTTCTGTTGACGTGAAGCAGATGCTGCCCATCAAGCTGTCATCGAGGGATTCGGATGGAGGACACAAAGCACGCCGACCCATCAGCCCCCACCAACCTCAACATTCGCACTCAGGTAAGACAAACAACCGCACCCGACATTCCCGGCCGAGCCTGAACGAGCCGTTTCCCGCTGTGTAAACAGTCATTAGGCCCAGCTGACAGGCCTGTTGTTTGGTTTGCTCGCCCTGCAGATTCCCTCAGCCCTCCAGACGCTCATACGGACGCCCAGTCCGGCCTCGCACCCGCCGGTCTCAAAACCCACAGCCAGACCTCCCAGCCTACTCCCTCGTACACTGTTAGCGACGAAGTGGCCAAGGAGGACGTTATCTTTTTCTGAGACATTGCGTTGACGTTTTGGACATTTTGGACATTGTGGACATTTTGGACGGTAGTTTATCTTAAGTAACACGTTTTAATCCTCGTAGTCTTAACAGCTAACAAGTTTTATTGAAGCCTGTAAATTACGACGATGTTTTAGTTTGTACGAAAAAAATCTAAAAAGGCTCACCGTGTCCAGAAAACCCAAAGACTTTGACGGACAGCTTCACGTGAAGGACGTTTCCGTAGCACGCGCGTCAAACGGACGATTTGAAGAACGAATGGATGTTTTTAGGTTGCTTGTTGTTGTGGTGAGCAATTTTGCACAGCGTCAACATCCCATTTCATTCAAACACAGTATTTAGGACAACTATTTTCTGTTGGATTTGGTCGGGTTCATTTCGCGGTCACTCTGGAACATTGTTGCTTGGAAAATGACAAAATTGACTTTTGAAATTGAAGTCAGTTTGTTCACAAACTGCTTTCGATGGTACATTGTATAAACGTAGATTTTTTTTAATTTCAGAAAAGCCAACTCCATTTCAGTGGTCATTTTATTCATGTGTCTAATGTTTCCAAGAGACATTTCTTCCAAATGTTCACAAAAAAATAAGTAGGGGATGTGGAGAAAATCTAAGATTTTATTAACCAATATTCTGTTTTTAATTTATATGTTAGTAGATCTTCCAAATGGAGAGAGCAGTTGATCTCAGTTTTTTGAGATTACTCAAATAAAAATCATGAAGGATACATTTTAGATGGTAAATGAACCATGTTTTCATTTTTCCAAATGATCAGAAAATCAATGTAAGATATTGGCTAAAATACTAAACGCCTGAATCTGAAGGAAAATCTTAAGAAATGTTGTAATGAAGAAGAAAAAGTAAAATTAGGAAATAAGTACAATTCTCCTAAAATTGTCAATACCGTAATGCAGAAGCAATGTCATTTTTGTGATGCAAAGAAAGTTTGATTTAAATAAAATGTAATTATTTTATAAAATTCATTTATAAGTATACAGTGTATATATAGTGATTTTAATTTATTTTTAATATTTTGTTAAATAAAAAATAGTGTCGAACAAATAGATTTTTGTTACTGTATTATAGTAATGACAATTAGATTTTTTTTTTTTTTTTTTTGCATTACGATATTGAATACTTTTGGGGGAAAATGTTTAATGTTAAATGTTTTATGTTTAAATGTTAAAAATATAACATTAATCCAGACAGTTCCATTTAAGTTTAGTGCCAAATATAGTTAAACATTGTGGTACACTACCAGTCAAAAGTTTTTGAACAGAAACAATGTTTTTTTTTCTTTTAAAGAACTGTCTTCTGCTCACCAAGCCTGCGTTTATTTGATCTAAAGTACAGCCAAAACTGTACAATTTTGAAATATTTTTATTATTTAAAGCAGTGATTCTCAAAGTGGGGTACGAGTACAACTAGTGGTACTCAGAGGAATCACTAAATTCAATATAAATTAATGTTAAAACACAATACATTTTAAGTACGAGTTAAGTAAGTTTTTATTTTTAATTTATAATTATTACTTATTTTTTACATTTAAGTACAGTACAGTTTTTATTTAAATTCTAGGTACAATACATTTTTATTTAATCATTATTTTGAGTTAAACTTAATTATATTAAGTTTATTTACCTGTTTGCAAGCACAGTGCAGTGTTAATGTTAATGTTCAAACTGTCTATTTACAATGTTAAAGTGGCTGACAACACTAAATATTCTTTGTATAAATTCTCTATAAATTAGGAATAAAACAGCCTCATTCTTGAACTGTGCAGAGCTGTAGCTGAATGGTTTGGTCTACTATTTTTGTATTATTTTTTAAGCTACTATTTTTTTAATCTTGGTCATTATGGTGGTACTTGGAGAGCCAAATATTTTCTGAAGTAGTACTTTGTATAAAAAGTTTGACAACCACTGCTTTAGATCGAATAAATGCACGTTCTGGTGAGCAGAAGAGACTTTAAAAAAAAAAAAAAAAAATCTTTAAAAAATCTTTAAAAAATCTTACTGTTCAAAAACTTTTGACTGGCAGTGTACATATATACATTTTGGGGGGTTTTAAGAAACTTAAGTTTCCTTACCTAGTTATTTCTACATGCATCTGTTTTAATCTCAAACATTTTCTTCCTTTCTTATGACCCACATTCATTTCATTCCTTGTCTAATTTAAGTCTCTAAAGTTGTCAAGCATTTCCTCTATTCTTAAGCTGACCACACAAACAGCACGTGAGATGTAATACTCCAGATTTCAGAGTAATTCCACCAAAGACCAGGATGTAAACCACTCTAAATCTAACCCATGAGCTGTGAGTATAAAGCCACTGTACGTCTCTGACGTTTGTTTCCTGCGACCATGTGATTTGTATGTATATGTTGTACATATAGTTTTCTTCTAACATAGACAAGATGTAGATATTATGCAAGGATGTCATGTGACCACTGAAATTACACATGGTCCATTTGGGTATATTTGTTTTTTTGTTTTGTTTTGTAGGCACTTTTCTTGAAAAGAAAAAAACAAATGTGTCATTCAGCCTATTTTAGTTCAGAAACAACCCATAATGCATTGCTTTGGATGACATTTCACCTCTTCCACTTGATGTAAGAAGTTTTTTTGACAGTATGATTGGATATTCATCCTACATTTTGAGTTTCTACGTACATTTTCTTTCCGTGGCGCAAGTGAAGGGATATTTTCACACTGTAGCAAATCGGTTTCGACTGTCAATAATGCGCAAATAAATGCCACGTGATGCTAATGACGTATTAATGAAGTTAGTGACTAAATGCTGTTTGTCTCACTCTTTTAGCTGCAGCGCACTTTACCTCAAAATGAATTGTTTTCTTTAATTTGAACTGTGATCTTAAAGAAAAATCCATCATGTCGCTTTAAATTGTCACTTGATCCGGCCGGCATTCATTGTGACTAGCTTCTTGGTGTCTGTGATTGTACGACATGATTGTATGACATAATTGTACAACGTTATTCCTTTGTGAAGAAGATTTCTTGTCAAATATTGTTTAAAAAAAAAAATAATTTTTTGTTTCCAGTTACACTAGCCACTTTTCAATACCAGCGAACTTTAAGGGGACCTCAAGTGTTAATATTCAATGTTTTGTGTCTTAAGTTTTTAGCATGCAAGGCCAGTGTGATTATTATTTTTTCTACCACAGCGTTGTACTCACTCTACCGAAGAAAAATAGAAATACTTGTGAACACTTAAAACTGCTGCCTGTAGAGACGTTTTAGTAATAAAATGTGGAAAAAAAATCTGATTCTGAGTCTTTACTCTTATTAAAACATTATTGTATGTCCAGCTGCAAAACGATTAGTCACGATTAATCGGAAATTAAAGTTAATATTTGTATCCTATATGTGTATATTTATTATGTATATAAATACACACATGTATAAATTGTATTATAACTATAAATATTTTACATATAAATCTATGCAAACATAAAACTAATCGTTTTGCAGCTTTACTTGTATGTAAGAAAAAACTGTATCCCATGATGCAGTGCGCCCCACCTGACCTTCCAGTTCCTGTGCGACAAATAAACAGTAAGTAATCACGTGCAATGTCAATATTTTGACTTATTATTTGCAAAAAAAAACCAATATTTTTACGCAAAATAAATTTACATGTTCTAAATAACTTGGAGGCCACTCAAATGATTAAACATTTTAGGGTCGTGTGACAAATATGTGGAACTGCTATGTTACTGCTATGGTTATATTTATGAATCCAAAATGTAGAGTTTTACCATATTTTCCAGAATAGTAGTCAGTTTTTTAATAATGAAATTAACATACACGAAACGCACACATTTGGCCGAAGTTTACACCTTTTTTCACTTTGAGTTTATTTATGCTTGCCATTTGCATTTACATTACATTTACATTTACGTTACATTTAAAGGATTTGTTTTGCGGAATGAGGGAAACTAAAATACATGGTTATAGTGTTTATAATGTTTTAACATTTCAATTCATTTATCAGTACTTTGCAGTATTTTTTTCTCTCAACAATCCAATTTTGACCAGCGCAACTTCCAGAAAAAAGCGGTAAGTATATCTTTTTTAAATATGTATATATTATCCACTTTATTCTGTGATGAATATGTACGTTTATTTCTTTGAATGGGCAAGATTTATTATTCATTAGAAACTGTAGTGCAGTAAACTGAAGCCTTGTTCAGACTGTCAGCCCAAATCCAATTTTTGTTCTAATCCGATTGGAATCCGATCATATTTATATAGTCTGAACGGCAACAAACTACATGAAATACGATTTTTGCAAATCGGTTTTAAGCTACATTCATGGAATCCTATTTGAATCGCATTCCTGGAAATTAGTTTTAGACTAAATGGTCAGATGGGATTTAACGTAGCTCACGCCACATAAAACGTAAACACGTCAGACATTTTTGTAGCAAACACAATAAACGTCTTTGCAGAAACTTGTGTTGTTGTGAACTGCAAGTCAAGCGGAGACAGCAAGACGAAATTTAAATTACACATGTTGCTCGCCATTACTTCATAAAACGAAATATAATCTAGCTCAACGGCAACATGTTGTTATGTCGAAGACAACATCTGTATTGCAAACGATATTGCAGTTGTTGTTTTTATGGCATTGCCATAGAAACCAATGCACATTCTGTAAAACGAAAGAAATCAGATGAACAGTTGCGATACACTGTATTGACAGTCAGTTATTCAAATCAGATTCTATCCAGATAAGCACAAAATTTGATTTGGTCTGACAGTCTGAGGCTTGAAACTATTTGCATTACAAAACATTGTGTTTACAATTAATACAATTTGATATTAGTTTGCAATATCAAGCAGTAAAACGAGCAATTTTGTACCGCTATTAAAAGCTGGACCAGAATGACACCGGAAGCCTCGCACATACAAGGTACAAAATGGCCGCGCCCGCTCTTATGTGTTAAAAGCGAGGCGGATTTAGTAGTATATACTGTTTAGTACGCTACTGTTTCGTTCCGGACACAGCCTATACCTTGCAATTGAAGTTAACCACAGAGGCAACTTAAAGCATGTAAAATACTGTAGTGTTTAGTGCTTCTGTTATTTCATGTCGTCTCCGGGGCGGAATCTTCGGACAATATGATTTTATTCCCGTCTCTCTCCGCTCGTGCGAGCGCGTGGCCGTGCTGGCCGCGCGTCTGTTGATTCTGGCCCGTTTCTCACAGGAAAAAGAGACGGAGCCCAACTTAACAGGACCGGGTGTCCGTCTCTCAGGCCATGCTAATTGTAGTGCTGTGGCGGAATGCGGCTATTTTCAGGTGTTGTGGTTTTCCTTTTATCCAGTCCGGATCTGACAGCCGCGTGTCCCGTAATTCTTTACCAGATGATGTCTCTTGCTTTTGTCTTTGGTAATGGTTTTCCATCTTTCGTCTGTGTGTTGTGCTGGGCTAATTTTAGACGCTGTGCTACGAGACAACCCCTGTCTGCTTCACAAGTGTCTGTAGTCACGTCACGTTTTTAATTGTAGTTATTTTGTGCAAAGACCTCTGTCCGCAAACGAAAACAAACCTCATGCTGCTGGCTAGTTTGTCTTAGCTGTAAAAGAATTTCAATGGCAATTTGAAGAATTAGTCACACTAAATAAGTGCTCCAGACAACAAAATTAGTAGGGATTATAATGTTTATTTATAGGCCTATTGTTTAGTATAAATTGGTTAATTTGATGGTGTCACTGTATTTGTGCTATATTTAGCACTGTTTTGATAGATTGAGCTATAGGTGGAGCATGTAAACGTTTTTTTAGAACACCATTATGCAGAATTATGTATCTTTCTTTGTCATTTGAACAACCGGTAATAAGGTCTCACAAACCTTTTATCTTTTCTTGTCTGGCTAACTTTCTACGTGACAGTTTTATGCTGTTTCCCGCTTCTTTTCAAATCAAACTTAACCGAAAAATGACTCGCTAATAAATCAGATTCAAATTGCTAACCACTAAAAATGCTTGAGGCCGTTTAGTGACTCTTTTTGATTTTATGTTCCCTAATTAGACATCTTGGCTTGTACTGTATTTGCAGCGGAAACGCTTGTGTGATTATATCGGATTCAAATATGGAATCCTGTTTTCACCATCCAATAAAAAAAAGAAAAAGGTTATTGTGACTATTGAGTTTATATCTCGCAATTATGATGTTTTTTATTTCCTCTGAATTCTGAGTTTACATCTCATAATTCAGTTTTTTTTCACCACGGAATACAAAACCAAAACGGGTATCGACTTTTTTAATTGTGAGTTTCTATCTCAAAATTCTGACTCAGTTTATATCTCACAACTGGCATTTAGCATCTCACAATTGAATTTTTTTCTCAAAATTGCTTTAATTTGTTTGCCGTTCTGAGAGTGAAACTCGAATTCTGACTTTCTTGTAAAAGTTAATATCTCGCAATTCAGAATGTTTTCTCTGAATTTTAAGTTTACATCGTATACACCTGTTGTAAAGTGACCGATATAATTGCACAGAGGTGATTCTGAGTTTATATCTCACAATTCTTGCAAGATACCTCAGAATTAAAGCAGTTCTGAAGGAAAAAAAGTCAGAATTGTGAGATAAAAAACTTAGAATTTAGAACTTAGAATAAAAAAAGTCCATTCAGATTATTTTGCTCTGAATTTTGAGTTTACATCTTCTTATTCTATTTTTTAACTTTTTAACTGACTTTTTTTTTTAACGGTGAGTTTTATGTAACAAATTTTTCCGAATTTATATCTCGCAATTGTGATTTAACATCTCACAATTGTTTTTATTTTTATTTTTTCAGAATTGCTTTAATTCTGAGATTATATCTTGCAATTGTAAGAAAAAAACTCAGAAATGTGAGAGATAATCTTGGAATTCTGACTTTCTCATAGTTTTCTTATATCTGGCAATTCTGGTGTTTTTCCTCTCAATTTTGAGTTTACATCTCATAATTCTGTTTTTTTTTCTGACTTTTCTATCTCAAAATTCAGACTTCTATGAATTTATATCTCGCAATTGCGATGTAGCATCTCACAACTGACTTTTTTTTTCTAAAATTTGCTTTAATTCTGAGTTTATATCTTGCAATTCTAAAAATATAACTGTGTGTGATAAACTTGGAATTCTGACCTTCTCATAATTCTGAGTTCATATCTAACAATTCTTGCACAATATTGCAAGAAAAAAAGTCTGAATTGTGAGATATAAACTTAAAAGAAAAAAGACAGAATTGTGAGAGTAAAATTTCGCAGTTACCTATTACATTTTCTTATTTCTTATTCTGTGGCAGAAACAGACTGCCTTTCTAAAGTGTGCTTATAGATGTACAAAAAGTAGGCTGTTTCTGGCTGCATAAAGTATTCAGTTATTGTTATTTTTTATTTTTATTTTTATTAATTATTTATTTTTTTCTGTATTATTATTATTTTTTTAATTCATTCGAATCATTTGCAAGCAGTTTAATCAAAACTACGTGGAAACCTGCTTTTGACTTAAATTCAGTGTTTTTTTAAGAACTTCCTGCAATCTGCCTGCATTATTCTCAGTGTTGATGTGCTAACTTGGTAGACAAGCTGCTAGGCTAACACTTTTACAAGGATGATAGTGTCTAAAATATCCCTCTCTCTCAGTTACATAACAGCTCTGCAAAGTCTGCACCAACGATCATGTCTCATGCAAGCCATATAACTTCCTGTCCTAAGCCCATAAAAATAAATGTTTTTTTTTCTGTGCCCATGGAAACAACTTAAATGACTTTGTCTTTATTGCTTTTCGCTACTTTGTAGTGTTTAAACAACACCTGTCGTAAAGTGACCGATATAATTGTACAGCGGTGATGAATGAAGTTATTGTTCTTTGTTTATCATCATGAAAACACGAAATATGTCCGTGAAGATAAGGTTACTGCTGGCTGATAGTACGCCACAACACTCACTGTGTTTATAAGGTTGTAGAAGTGTAATCAAATAAGGTGGCCTGCGAAGAATCTGCTGTCATAGTAAAATCTTTGTGGATTTAGTTACAAGCCGGAAAATCTTTATTTGGGATTGTGTGTGTGTG
>JAHKKF010387459.1:0-11344 GCA_019740295.1 Labeo calbasu | reverse complement strand
ATAGCCAAAATGGCATGATCCTCGTCTCATAACACCTCCGCGAAAATTCGAATGTGAGATTGGTAGTCGAATCAGGCTTATCCTACGACTATTCGGGTCACCCCTTATTTACTTGTACTTGCTCAGATACCATGTTTGATACAAATTTGTCTCAATTAACATCATACACTTTCACAGATGTAACAAATTTACACTAAGTTTATTTTAGGAACAAAATAGAACAAAAAGTGAAAAAGGAGTATCCACCTTATTTTTCCCATAAGAGCAGGCACAGCCAGACATTTTATGGGTTTGGCTTTCAGTCTCATCCATGTCCAGCTATATTTATCTGTACAAAACAGCTTGTTTTGCTGCTTGACATTACAAATTAGTGCTAGTTGTCATGTTATTTTAATATATTATCTTAATTATGAACACACTGGTTTGCTGTGCAAACAGTTTTACTGTTTACTGCACGTTGTTATTTTTCTCATTATTACCCTATAGCAGCTAATGAACCAGAAGACTTACTTCCACGTTGAAGTATAAGGTGGATTAAAAAAAATAATAATAATTGAATAAAAAGTTAATATTTTCCAGAACACACTATAAAAGAAAGATTTCAACAAAGTTTTTCAAAACAGCCTTTATATGGTTATTTTTTCTGGATGGCTCATTATTTTTTAAGATTTCATGTTATATATTTCAGGATATCACATTTAATCTAAACATAAAATGTTTTGGAAAATATATAGCCTATGTTATGTCACTTTCTGAATTTATCAGTCTTGCTGTTTTCTTTATTTCTCATCTTAGAAACATAAAAATAGATTATAGTAAAACAAAAAAGTGGAATAATAGATTGGTTGTTCTCCAATTTTAACTAGCTACAGGAAGCTGTGAAGGCATATTATTTGTCTCAGTGGGTAAAGGGTCAGACTCTTTGCTTGTGCTGAAGTCAGAGATGGAAGGGGAGTCTTTTTGTTCTACATCTGATCCGGGATTGGCACTCTGAAGATCATCTTTTTGAGGGAATATTTCGGGATGTTGCCGAAAACAATCCTGCATGCTTCTGAACTGCTCTAGACAGTCAGAACCCTTCACTTCTTCTTGACTATAATGGAAGCAGGTGAATGCAGTCTTAAACTGCTCGCCACACACTCCACTTGCCATCCCCCCTAAACACGGACAGTCCCAGTTTATCTCACCGCTACGCAAGATGAGACCTGAACACAAAGAGAAAGTGAGGTGGATATAAAATAAAAAGTAACACAGTATAAACTCAGAAAGGAAGTATTCCTTTCCATCTATCACCTTGTTCTTCATGGTCCTCATTTGGATCCTCCTCAACCAGTTTCACAGTGCTAGGAATTTCATGTTCTTCCTTTGTAACAAATATGACTTGGTCCTTCCCTGTACATGATGACAATTGTCAAGTAAATAAGTAATTAATAATACAAACAACTTGCTCACCAGACCTACATTTATTTAATCCAAAATACAGCAAAAGCAGTAATATTTAATATTATTAATAATGTAATTTATTTCTTTGATCAAAGATACATTTTCAGCATCGTTACTCCAGTCATTCTAATCATTCTAACATGCCGCTTTGCTGTTCAAGAAACATTTTCAGGATTCTTTAATGAACAGAAAGATCCATCCAAAGTTCAGCATTTATCTGAAATAAACAGCTTTAGTAACATTTTACACTATACCATTCAAAAGCTTGGAGTCATTATATATATATATATTTTTTATTATCCTTTAAACTGATCAAAAGTGATGATAAAGACATTTATAATGTTACAAAAGATTTCTATTTCACATAAATGCTGTTCTTCTGAACTTTCTATTCATCAAAGAAATCTGAAAAAATAAATCTATTCAGCTGTTTTCAACTTATTAATTATGTTTTTTTGTAGGCAACAAATCAGAATATTACAATGACTTCTGAAGAATCATGTGACTGGAGTAATGATGCTAAAAAATCAGCACTGAAGTCAAAGGAATCAATTTTATTTTAAAATATATTCAAATAGAACACAGTTATTTTAAATAGTAAAAAATATTTCAAAGTTTTACTGTACTTTGGATCAAATAAATGCAGGCTTGGTGAGCAGAAGAGACATCTTTAAAAAACATTAAAAATCTTACTGTTTAAATATATAAAATAATGTTTTTTGAAAATAAAAGGCTGTGGTAAACACTTTTTTTTTAATGTTTAATTATTGTTACACTGTTCATTTTCGAGAGTTACTGTTACATTGTGTAACATTAATGTTCATGTGATTTATATCTATTTCTGGTTAATGTGTTATTCCTAGAATATAACATTTCCAGCTGATCAAATTGTCATTTTTGTATTTGTGTTTTGTGTACCCTTGTTTGACCCTTGATTCTTGTAATACAACAATAATAATATATCCTTAATAATTTGGAATAATGTAACGTTAGCTTAAAACATATCATCAGCTTACAGAAAATTCAAAACTTAAAAACTTAGTATTCATTTATTAATTCATTCATTCATTCATTCATTCAGTGTGGCATCAGTGAAGCGAAGACAAAGTACTAAACATAAATGTCAAAAGTATTCACCTAATTATGACAAGGTCATCGCTATCACTCTAGTCTTATGGCTAGAGTCAAGTTTCAGATCTTACCGAAACTTTAAAACTGAACAGACAATAAGTTAATGATAACATAAATCAATATAAAGAAACCAAAACTAAATCCATTTCAGGTATCGACTCCGAATTTACCTTTCCCGTTGATTGCAGTCATTTCTTTCTGCACAGAACCGTAGGGGAAACTGAGCAAAAGCAGATATAATGCTGTTCGTGCGCTGATTTTCCAACGTTTTGTTATCAGTATTTTGCGGTACCAGCTCTAAAAGTTTCCAATTCACCAGTATCGATCAACCACTATATTTCCGTGCTACTGTCATTCATTCCCCACTTGGTCATGCCGCTTTAAAACGCACGTTATCAAATCAAATATCATGACGTCATAAACAGTAGACGAGGACCACACTTTTTGCCTCTCAGATTGCCTGTAAGAAAATAATAAACCCACTCCTCTTGGAGTTATACGCTTTTGAAAATCATTTTAGCATATTTCTTGTGACAACTAATGAACTTGAAGAAATGAATAGAACAGTACTGTTTAGAATTTTAAACGACTTAAGTAGGAAAACTTGAAGTATTAACATTCAGTCAGTTCTTGACCTATTTTCACAACAGGGAACGGTCATAGTATTATACACGAGTTTTCTGAAATATGATATAGCTAACATAATTCAGAGGACTTATTAAGTACTGCAGGTGTTTTTCAGAAACCTGTATAACAACTCAAATTTTAGTATGTCATATGTAAAAGGAGAGAGACTGAGTCATGTTTACATTCACATAAAAAGATTGTTTTATGGTCTCCATTATTAAAGGTCCAGTAAGCCACACTCACAAATAAAACACAATCTTATCTCCCAAAAAAAATGAGTTTTTATTGAGAATGATCAGTCTTTGCTGAATATATTTGTTCGGAACATTTCTTTTTACATAGTCAAAAAAAAAAAAAAAAAGGAAGGATTTATTTTACATGGTTGCACACTGCATTAAATGTCATATATACAGACACCCAATGATACAGTAAAAAGGGCTTAATTTTGAAAGTAAACAGACTTCAGATGTAACAAGTTCTGTCTGCCTCTAAGCTCTCACTACAGACCAAGTACTTTCAAAAACAGAAAATCCTTGAAGCATACTGTGTCAGATGTATTCTGTACAAAAGGATTCCAGCGTAAATAAGTACACACACACACACAAAAAAACCACACCATTGGTGCCACGCTGTGTGTTGCATTTCACCTGTTGTAATGTTGCCTTGTTTAGAACTGACAAGCTATTCTGGAACGACTCTGTTCGGTTTTCATATCTTCTGCCGTAACTAAATCACATAAACCGCTATTATAGGAAAAAAAACGCCGGTCAGCTGCACATACGAGACTGATATGACAAACTGAGACGTAGCAGAAACAGTTTGTGTGTGTGGAGACAAACTTGGCAGTGTCGAGTAATTCAATCACTCAACATTAGCAATACTTTCTGGAAAATCCTTTTAACCTGGCATAACTAGGATCAAACAGGAAATAAACACAGGGTGAATAAAGGGATTCAGTGACACATGGAGACACAGGAAGGACAAAATGAGATAGGGAGAACTCCTGAATATTCCTAGTCAGAGCTCACAGAGTCCATCTTTACCGTCCCACCACTGAAGTTCAGCTTAATCACTGAATTTTAGAAACGTTTTGCCACTTCTGACAAATAGGAGAACGTGCTCAGCCGCAAATAGGGACTAAGAACATGCTCTCCCAAGACAGCACTCGTGACAGACCATTTTAAATGTTCTAAACGCACCGAAATAAAAAATAAAATGACAACAATCATAAAAATAATAAAAGTGTTTATAAGGTGTCAGCAAGTATGTGTGTGTGAGTGTCCTTGTTTAGAAGAGTAGCGCTCCCATGCTGCCAACTTCACTCTGTTCCTTAACAAATATTTCAAAGTACTGATAGATGATGGTAACAGCCAATAGGATTCCTGTTCCAGAGCCGATGGCACCCAGGAAGTCAGCCATTACTGAAAGGCCTCCAATACAAAGTCCACCAAATGCAGCTGCTGTGGGGATGTACCTGAATAACAAAGAGAAAATATGAGGTTAGTGAAGATCCTAAAAAGCAAGTTTTTCAAAACCTAATGTGTTTGTAGCTCACCTGTTGAGTTCATGAACCATGGAGGTCTCTCTGTGTCCTCTCATCACCATCTGCTGTTCTTTCAGCTGCTTGGCCACCTAAAAACACACATACAACTTAATATCGAATATCCAAAAACAACACTGATAAATGAGCAAAAACTAGTAACTTACATCTTTGGCTGATGATCCGGAAACTTCAATCCAGGTCTTAGAAAAGAAGGCACAAGATCCCAGCATGAACACAATGTAGATCACTGCATGGACTGGGTCGTCAAGCACAGAACCAAATGACTCCGGAGGAGACAGATAGTAACACAGACCGCCTACAGGGTAGGCGCGAGCCGGACCTCCAGACGAAGTATCCTACAATAACGACAAAAAAAAAAAAGTGGTATTAGTAGAGTTTTCAATCTCTTCTGCCTAGTTCTATTTGGTTTCTGGACTGTATCCCATAAAACAAGATACGGATACAAGCACTGGTGACACTTACAGACCAAGTCCCCAGGAGGTTGACCAGGAAATTGCCACTGAAGCGAGTGGAGAGCATCTGAGAGATGACGTACAGGTTAGAAACCAGAGCAGACTGCAGGATGATGGGAATGTTGGAGGTGTAGAACAGCTTGATGGGATACGTGTTGTACTGGCCACGGTAACGTGCAGACTTGATGGGCAGGTCAACTCTAAAGCCCTGTGGAAAACAAAATTTAAACCAATTTTTAATTTCAGTTCAGCAATTACATCTTAGCATCAACTTAATATTACATAAAAGTCTTGCATATTACAGTATTATGGATAACTGACCTGGAAGTATATGACCACTGCAAAGACGAAGACTGTGGCGATGAGGTTCATGAGGTTGGGCAGGTTCTGTCTGTAGAAGGCTTCTCTCAGTGCTCGCACTTTATCGGTACGAGTAGCCAACAGGTGGAACAGAGCAATAATGGCTCCCTCAAATTCAGTACCTGTACATACACAAACAAAATTCAGTCAACATCACTTCAAAAATATTGTTTTAAAAGGAGATGCTGTGTCCTGAAGGCATACCTCTGCCTGTGTTGACTGTGGTTGGGCTGAACGCTTTCCATACGATTGTCTCACAGATGTTGGTGGCGATAAAGAGGGAGATACCGGAGCCCAAACCATAACCTTTTTGCAGCAACTCATCCAGCAGCAACACGATCAGACCGGCCACAAACAACTACAGGAAGAGCACACAAATGTAATTACATCTTTCTCATTTACAAACTCTCTAATCGCAAAATACATGCGTGTATGCTCTCTTACCTGAATGATGATTAGCAGACAGATGCCAGCACCCATCTCTGAAGGGTCTCCATACATTCCAGTCATGACGTACACGATAGCCTGGCCAATGGTGATGATCATACCAAACACTGAAAAAATAAAAGGAATTGCCATCAACATTGTAATTATAATAACTAATCTAAAACTATTAATATTATTTAATTACATGTACATGCAATACACTAAAAACAACAAAAACTTACATTTCTGTGCTCCATTGAAAAGCGCTCTGTCTTTCGGTGTGTCTCCAACCTCAATGATTTTAGCTCCAGCCAGCAGCTGCATGATCAGACCAGAGGTCACAATGGGAGAGATACCCAGCTCCATCAGAGTACCTGAAAAACACGATCATTCGTAAACTTTTGGATGACAGTATATAAACCTGCTTGAATAAACTAACTATGAAAATAACTATGATTCTCATTAAATAGTAGTCTTTCATGTACAGAAACAGACTTACCTCTGTTGGATGCCAAGATGACTCTCATCCAGTAGAACGGATCTGCGGAGTCTGAAGACATGATCCCAAACAGTGGGATCTGAGAGAGGGAGAGACGCATAACACAAGCTCTTAACCTCATTTTTAATACACTGAACCTAACTAGAGCACTAAAGCACAGGTAAGTGCTATTTTCGTACACTACCAAGCAACGTTTTTGAACAGCAAGATTCTGAATGTTTTTTAAAGACGTTCTGCTTACCAAGCCTGCATTTCTTTGATCCAAAATACAGCAAAAACAGTAAATTTGAGATATTTTAATATTTAAAACAACTGTTTTCAATCTGAATATATTGTAAAATGCAATTTATTCATGTGATTTCAAAGCTGAATTTTTAGCATCATTACTCTAGTCTAGTCTATTCATCAAAGAATCCTGAAAAAAACAATTTACTCAACTGTTTTCAACATTGCTAATAACAATGATAAAAAAAAATGGTTTATTGAACAGGAAATCAGCATATTAGAATGATTTATGAAGAATCATGGGACACTGAAAACTAGAGCAATGATGCTGAAAATGTAGCTTTGATCCCAGGAATAAATTACATTTTACAATATATTCAAATAGAAAGCAGTTATTTTAATAGTAAAAATATTTCACAACATTACTGGTTTTGCAGTATTTTGGATCAAATAAACGCAGGCTTGGTGAGCAGAAAAGACTTCTTAAAAAAAAAAAAAAACATTAAAAATCTTACTGTTAAAAAACTTTTGATTGGTGTACCTTAAGAAATCAAGCTTACCTGACAGCAAACAAGAAAGATGAACAACGTGATGGCAGTCCATAGTACTTTTTCTCTGAACTGAATCTGAAAGACAAACATAATTATGAGTTTAAAATGCAGGTCTGTGAATAAACTAGTAAAAAATATTCATGATACACGATACATGTGGTGTACAATGTTATACCTTTCTTTCCGGTTTCTGTATTTCTGGCAAAACCGCACAAAATGGTTTTATAACCTCCAAGAACTTAACTGGAAATAAAAAAAGAAGAAATGTTAAATGTTGAAATGTGAAATGCAACATTTGGTGCTACAAAATAAAACAAATTACAATATTACAATGCAACAAAACATTTACTAAACCATATTCCTTCACTGTATCTTAGCACCTCAATATGAGGAGAAAATTGAGACTGAGGTTTAGTAAACAAATAATGAAAAATCCCTTTCTTCCCAAATCCAGTGTTGAGCTACTTAAGACAACAGTACCCAATCTAAAGCGTCGTCATCATTAAACCGATGGGCTAAAACTCATATTTACGACCTTTAATACAATTTAATACTCTGTCACATGAGCTCAGATTTAATAACACATCAATTTCTCTGATATTATATTATTCGTATTCATGAACTGCCAAGCAATTATCACGTTAAACACAGAATTAGATTCAATTAGCCAGCTTGCATTATTTGCTAGCATCTATAGTATGTCAATTTCCCTCTGGTATGGCAATCCAACAAAATACTAAATACATTTATCTCCCAGTATTAGCTTTTGAATATATAACAATAAATATCTAAAGTAGTTGTTTACAATTTTGCAAAAGTACAATGCAGACGTGTTAAGAAAGTAGCTAACAAGCTAACGCTAGCTGTCCGCAGCATTCAATCATTAGCCACCAGAAAAGCAATGCAAATGTTCATTCACACACGAAAAACAACTGATGAATCAAACAAAGAAACTAAAAAGGAATTGAAATGCATTACTTGCAGTAAAATACAGAACTAACATTAAATAAATACAAAGTAAATAAATCTTACATCAGCCACTCAGGTTTCAATCAAAGAAAGCTGAATGGCTAGCATGCTAATGATGCTAACAGAACTCTAGTGTGATTTAACCGCGGAATAGCATTGATTAACTCTACTAAACACACGAGAAACGTTTCAAAACACTGCACTCACTCGCCATGGTGACGGTCCCCTGAAATCACGGTCACTATCTGAAGTCCCAGTAAGCTGTAAACGGATAGTCCAGCGCTGCCGGTGCGCTTCGCCGCCCGGGTGAGAGAGAAAGAGAGAAACGAGAGAGCTGAAGGGAGGAAAGCGCTTTAGAGACACGTCAACACTACACCGACTCTACTACACGTCAGATGAACAGCAAGCAGCGGTTGATCTTGTGTTTCGCGTCCTGTAATAGACCAATTGGGTTATTTCTTCATCTTTGTAGGTAAATTTCCTACAAATGTTTCCAAGCGTGCCAGTTCGCTTATAAAAAAGAAAACAAAACGAAAAGAAAGTAAATAAAGACATAAAAAAGTTAACTTAGCTTACTGTTAAAGTGGGTAAAATAATATTTATGATTTATGAGTATTTATTTTCATGTATTAGTTTATTATTAATTATTAAGGTTTTATTAGAGTATTAAGAGTATTTGTAGTTATGAGTGAAAAGCGTTTACGTTTAATGAAAAAAGTTTAAAGCGGGAACTAAAAACAATAAAATAAATACAATGTACTTCCGGGTAAAACGGGTTACGCTTTTATGTATGTATCCAGAGAGCAAATGGAATGGGCCAGTAGTGACGTTTGAATAATTTCTATGGTCTGTGATAAATTATTGTCCACTTCATTTATTGTAAAATAAAATTCTGCTCTAGTACAGTTGATTATATTGAAGCGGCGAGGACAGATTCTTAAATTTATCGACTGTCAACAAGTCAACAATGTCGATATCTGTGATATTTATTTACTTAGTCATTATCATTACCCAAAATATAAAATAAATAAAACAATTAACTTTAGTTAATCACAGATATTGCCTTCCTTACTTCCACAGGCCAAATTAGAAGAACTTAGAGTCATAGTTGGTAGTTATTTTTACTGATGTTAAATTACATTAATTAAAATCCAGTTAAATTCCAAAAATTAAAAACGAGAAACTTCTTTTGTTTTTTGTTGACCATTGGATGCCTTAGTTAAACCATTAAAACCATTAGATAAAATTAAATGTTAAATAAATTAATGTTTCTTTGTTCCACAGTTTCTTTCGCTAACCAACAGAGGGCTCCAGGTTCTTAGCAAATAAATGTTTGTCTAGTATTTTCTGTCATTACACAAGGGTGGATATTCACTCACTGAGCATCACATTGCAAGAGTTGGTTATGTTTAATTATGAGGTAGTATTTGTTCTCGGAATTAATTTCAGAGGCATTTTACCGGTACGGCATGTATTTTCATTATCAGTTAACATAATTTTTAAGCTGTTACCTGTCAAATTAAATAACAAAATCTAAACATTTGCCTCTAATTACTACCATCAAAGCATTTGATATCTGCAGAGGATCTAAACCCATTCAAATCCTATAATAGGCTTAAAAAATGTATATTAAAAACATATTTACGTACATAAATAATGACATAAAACACTAAATATGGTGCGCTTTTTTGACAGAGTCATTTAAAATTCTCTATTTCTTACCCACGTGGCATATTATGTTTACTTTCTGACCCTGGTATTTATAAAACAGGGCCTGTTGTAAATATTATTTGCTTTTACTGATTAATAGACGGTGTTTGTGTGTGATTAGGATGGTGTTTTGATGTGGAATTGATCCTAGAAATGTATGCTACATAGTACTTCAGCACAGAAAATTTGCTCTCTCGCACAGATGCAGAGGGTTTTGTCTATTTTTGGAAACAGCCATGAGGATTTCAACCACTGCAATTCTGCACACTGCTTTCTGGCTGCATTTTCCCTAATAATGCAGTTTCGCTGCTGTCGGTACACACACACACACAGATAGTGACTGCTGAACAGTGGGCAGTTCTGTCCATTGTGGTTACGTAACTTAATTTGCCCTTACAGGACAACACGCCAATGTATCTGTCATTTCTGCATCCCTTCTCTCTATTTCGTCTCTCTCTTTCACACAATCAGACTCAAACTTGATCACATTCCAGATACTACACATTACAGTCAGACTGAAATTTAATTAACTGGCCAGACAATGTCAGACATTATTTGGTCAGTCCTGTCAAAAGGTCTTTGAGAGATGTTGTCATCTCTCAGTATAATCTCAGGCTGAACTTCTACATGGCAGACAGGCATTTATGTTTTCCATGCACTGCATTTAGATTATGTGACAATAATGAGAACACAGCATCATCAAAAATACTTATGATGACACAAACCGTTATCTCACAGCAGGTAACTGACTCTCTTATCCATAACACATTATAGTGAACACATGGCTTGTGTGAGACAAAATAAACTACCAACACTTACGTAAGACATCGATTTGAACTCAGGCAGGACAATAAATACGGTTCATTCTCATCACAACAATTTATTCAACATGCTAATACTGATATTTGATCTTTTTTTTAAAGAGTAAATCAATTATCCATTTCACTTCAAAAAAATCCATGTTAGTACGAATGATTTACATACAGTTGTATACAATGTACACAGATTTTTATAAGTTTATAAGTCTTGCTATCTCCCTAAGGAATGTGTAGTGTGTAGGTCACACCCTTTTTTTCCATTGTGTGTGTGTGTGTGTGTTTTACAGAGAGGGAAAGGGTGTGACCGCCACATGCCAACACAACCATATTATTCTTAGAAGGAGAATTTCCAGTTTAGAGTTCATCACACTCATACTATTCTCAGATATGTGGGAAGATTGTGATGTCATGGGAGTTGTGATGTCATATAATTAGCAACAGTGATGACATAGGTGTCATGTTAGAAGCAGTTCTATAAGTACAGTCACGGCCAAAAATATCGGCACCCTTGCAATTCTGTCAGAAAATGCAACCCTTCTCTCAGAAAATTGTTGCAGTTCCAAATGTTT
>JAHKKF010387440.1:0-11196 GCA_019740295.1 Labeo calbasu | reverse complement strand
TTATTATTATTATTATTATTATTATCATCATCATCGTCATCATCATTACCATCGCCATTTGATACATTACCATTTATTTTTGTCAAGAAGCTAATAAAGCATTTAAGCATATGCCTTTAGATCAAAGAGTCTTTAAGGTCATGAGAAACCTATGTTCAGTTAAATAGATAAAAATCCAAATGTTTCACTGCTACTATATATACAAACATATGTAATGTACATATTTAAAATGCAAAAAAACTTTATGAGGGTGACTAGTTTACCCTTTATTTTTATTTCATATTTTAGTGGTGCTGCTGTCAGCATGCTGAGTTGTAGCTCTAGGATCTTTAAAAACACATCTTGAGCCCTGCATTTTCTACCCCAGTCAAGGAGGTCCATAATAAGGTTTTACTCCATTGCACTCTGTCTAGTGGTTTGAATGCACTAGTATATTAGTATACTGTATGTAGTTTTCACATTTGAAGTACTCACCACTTGCAGTTTAATCTGAATGCAGAGAGACTTCTTTTTAACAGCGGCCACGCCAGTGGTAAAGGTCTTTCTCATGCTTGTGGCCCTGCGCAGGGCCAGCTGTGATCCGCCCTCAAGCCCAGCAATAGAGCCTGACAAAACTGTGGCTCCCCCTGAACGCCCCATAAACAAGCCACTGATATTCTTCCTGCAGAGAGGACCAGAGTATACACCAAATGAGCTGGATCATTTAACGCCTCCACAAGCAAATTATGCAACATTTGAAACAAGCAAAAACGTTGCCATTACACATAATCATCAGCAGTTGCTTTTTCAGTAATAAGTAACACTAGCTTCCCCAAACAGAAAAGTATATTAGACATTAATTTGACCAAAACACTCCAAGCAGCTGCAAAAAAATCCATATATATATAATAAATTCTAAAAATTAAATAAAAAAGTAGCATTACTATTGTAATAATACTACTGTCCTGTTTAATACAAAATAGTATTTATATCATTATTATTGTTATAAACATTAATAAAAATTGGGTGAGTGTCCTTATTCTGCTGATTAATCAAGGAAAATTAAATCAATAAATAATACAATTTCTTGGCTGTTTTAATTTCTCTTCTTTTAGACATTAAACTAGGGCTGTCACTAACGATTACTCTGCTGATTAATCAAGGAAAATTAAATCAATAAATATTAAAATTTCTTGACTGTCTTAACTTCCTCATCTTTTAAACACTAAAATTTTAAACACTTACGATTATTTTGGTAATCGAGTAATCAGTCGATTATTTTGACGATTAATCATGGAAAGATAAATCAATAAATATCACAATTTCTTGGCTGTCTTAATTTCTCTTCTTTAAAACATTAAACTAGGGCTGTCTCTAACATTTATTCTGGTAATCGACTAATCGGTCGACTATTCTGCTGATTAATCGAGGAAAATTAAATCAATACATTTTTAAAATTTCTTGACTGTCTTAATTTCCTAATTTTTTAAACACTAAACTAGGGCTGTCACTAACGATTATTTTAATAATCTACTAATCGGTCTATTATTCTGCCGTTTAACCAAGAAAAATTAAATCAATAAATATTACAATTTCTTGGCTGTCTTAATTTCTCTTCCTTTAAACATTAAACTAGGGCTGTCACTAACGTTTATTCCGGTAATCGACTAATCGGTTGATTATTCTGCTGATTAATCGAAGAAAATGAAATCAATAAATATTACAATTTCTTGACTGTCTTAATATCTCTTCTTTTAAACATTAAATTAGGGCTGTCACTTACGATTATTTTGGCAATCGACTAATCGGTCGATTATTTTGACGATTAATCGAGAAAAATTAAATCAATACATTTACAATTTCTTGGCTGTCTTAATTTCTCTTCTTTTAAACATTAAACTAGCCTTAGTTTAATGTTTAATAGAAGAGAAATTAAGACATCACTATTGATTATTTTAGTAATCGAGCAATCCGTCGATTATTCTGTCGATTAATCGAGGAATCTGATTTTTTTTTTTGTGCTAATAAAGATAGACCTAAGCGAAAAATAGACTTTAATATGACATAAAATACATATATAATAGCAATATAATAATTAGTTCAAACAAAATATCAAAAGCAAGTACAATATACAATGAGAATCTTACTTCTGAGAGTCCTGCAGTAAAATGGCGGCATTCTGAGAGGCAGGATTCTGCTTGGCATGGCTCAACCAGCCCCGAGCATCATACTCCACCCAGTCAGTACCATGGCTGTGACCCAACAGGAAGTGATGTGCCTTTTCACTCTTCAGCAGCAGGGCGGGTCCTGAGGGATGCATTTAGCACATGAGGTTGCAAGACTTTTTTCATACATAAACGTCTGTGTTATAGTGTATGCGTGGGTGGGCATGTGGGAGGTGTATTGTGTTCTAACCTTTGCTCTCTGCGTCCACAGGGCTGTAATAACTGAAGAGTCTCTCCAGCAGAGTTTCCTCTGAGCCTCCGGGCTGCAGAGCTTCTTCCTCCATCAGCCACAGCAGGCCCCTCGCCTCATCTGTCCTGGCCAAAGTCCGTACCTGAATCACATGGACATGCGAGAACACTTTATTGTCTAACCATAGACAGGGGTCTGTAATATAAACTGGGGAGCTGGGGATGTAACTGATTCAAATCCCGGACGAGCCCCCAATTTTACTGATTCAAATCCTGGGCGAGTCCCCAATTTCACCACGCTTCTTAATGTTAAACTCTGTAAAGCCTGACATATAAATGAAGTCAGAAAAATCAAATCTTAGTTTTATAAATCAAAGCTCTGTAGATTTGATTGAATTTTCTATGAATCAACAGTGTGACTAACAAGATGTTGGACCCTAATGCGCATGCTGCGTTGTGGCTATAACAAACTCGATCTCCCTCAAGAACTTTGTTTACCCCGCAATTCAAGCCCCTTTCATTCATCAGGACTGTGCATTGTTTAATTTACTTTTCATTTCATATTTCGATAATGACCTCAAACACAACATTAGTCATTACATGAAAGCAATTACTATCCTTTATAGAATAAAAGAGAGGAGGAGAAAACGAGGGGAAAAAAGATGAGCTATTAGTCTTGGGCTCCTCATTAAAGGCCTGTATTAAGCAAGAGCTCCAGGGCAGTCAGGCAGGCATTTTTAAACCTTACACTCTGGCTGTCTACTTAAGCAATTAATACCAGTAATGGCTTCTCCCTGGTTCTGCATTACCGCACTGACACTTTGCAGGCTGCTGAATAACTGCGGATGAGACCGGTGCGGAAAAGAACTTACAGCAATTACTTCAGCTTATGAATATGCTCAGAATACGTCTTTAAATATTACTTTTCACACTGATGAGACCGTCGTCACTATGCCTCAGTACTATTTCCATCAGGCACAGATTGGCTAATTAACTCGTCAAGGTTGTTTTAACGAGTGCTTTCAATTACTTAATTTTTAAAGTGCTCATCTGACAATTTATGAATTTCTTTCAAACTTCAGCAAATTGAAAAGCAGAGAAATACTTAAAAGATTACATGACTACACAGGCATTTGTGTTTATTCAAGTCGCAAACTGTAATTGGTAATCGTGACCACTGGAGGCACTCAAAACACTTCACACTGATACTCAAAGGAGCTTGTCAGAAATAATATCACTCTCATCGCCTTCGCAATCAGTCACGTATCACTAACACATTCTAATCTAAAATCTAAAATATAATTTTAAAGCCGAGGACGCCTGATTGTATCTATTAATTCAATCGGAAGTAAAGATGGTTACCTGAGATACTAATGGAAATTGGTTATTGCTCAACATTTTATTTTTCTTTCTTCTTTAAATCAAATGTAAATTCATTTTGGGATAGTCACATTTTCTTGGTTAAATTAACATTACATACACTATCAGAAAAAGAAAAAGTAAAAAAAGAAAAACACAATTCTATTTTAGATTTTTACATTAACGGTGTTCAATATTTATCAAAGGCAAATATGAATCTCATCAAGTTTGTGTTTTTAAAAAATGTACATTTATTCCAAAACAACAACTCAGAGCAGTAACAATTTAAACAACATATTTTATTTCTGAGCGTTTTCAGCTTTTTCAGCTTAACTATTTTTGAATTTTTTTAGACCATCAGTCATCAAAGCTCTGTAAATATTGGTAACAGACACTAAGATTCTTTCATTTAATTTCACCAAGCTAATTACTCACTACAAATTCCCCTAGATCATGTTTTCATGACATTTTAAGGCTTATTTTGACGTAACAAAGTGGTTTCATCTAAATGTGTGAGTTGTTTACTTACTTTTTTATTAGTCTTCCCATGAACACCAATATAATGTTTATTCAGACTGATTTGCGAACGTAGAACGCCACAAACACAAGAGGCGGGATTTATCGCATGAACCAATCACAGCCAATTATAACCAGTCATCTCCAAACATATCGCGATGGAGGCATTGCCTCCTCTCATGACTTTTCTCCATTCATTCTCAATTACCCCCCACCAAACTCACCACATTTCTTCATGGGTCTGTTAAAACTCAATGGGCTCAGGGGAGGTGAGAAGATGCGGATTCCCGCTGTAACTTTACCTGCTGGTGTCACTGTTGGACGATGTTTGTTAAGAAAAACAAATGATTTATACACTTCTTAATGTTATATTTTATAATACTGGTGTTATTTTGAGGAGACACTGCCTTCCTTGCCTCCTCAGAGGAAATGCCCCGATATACATTTACGCAAAATGCTGTCAAAACAATAGTTCCACAATGTCAAATCTAAGGTACAAATAATATCTGAGCTAAAAATCTGCATAGAGCCTCATACATGTCTCTGATTCCAATATGTTTCAAGTTTAACAGGGCATGATCCTGACACATTTTGTGACAAAGACAATGTCACCAAAAGAGCTTTCATTAACAAAGATGCTGAACGCTGTGCCTTCGGAAGAGGGAAGGCGCTTCCCACTCAATACCCACCCACACACATACAGAGAAAAAGAACAGCCTCTCCAGTCTCATTAACATCCCAGAAAGCCACGTTCTTGACACGCCGCTCCTGCAACGACTGGCTAGATACGACAATATAATAACTTGTCGCCACAGATAACATTTTTAAGGTTGAGTTTGTGCTCAAATGACAAACTAAAGGACACAAAAGTCATCGACTAGAACTTTCAAGCAGTCAAACTGAATTTTTCCCCAGCGTCGTGAGAGACGAGGGAAAACTCAGTGATTCAAGTCACTGCTGAAACTGAAAAGCACACATTCTCCAGATAAGGCCCCTTTGGGGACAGGCTGGGATGCACTACAAAATCCTGAAGAGGAAAGAAGAGATGAGGGGAGGAAAAAGAGTTGCTTACCAATGCTTGAGTGGAGGCTTGGTCTATAGCTGATACAGACAGTGAAGTACTGGACTCTATGTCATCTAATGCAAGCTCTATGTTTTCCTAAACAGGGATAGAGGGAGTATTAGTCAGCTTTGATTTCAAACTGATTTTGGGTTAAAGGCTTCTACTTTTTTGTGTGTCTAAAACAATATTTTCTATTGTTCTATGATTTTACAGCCTTGTGGCCAAATAAAAAAAACAAGTAAGAGGCTTAGAATCAGAATCGATCAAAACTCAAGCATGAAAATTGATCATTTCAAGACTTTTGATTAAAGGTGCTGCAAGCGATTTGTACGGAACAGCAGTCAGATGTCTCGCTCAATTCGGTGGCCTGTCTCAATAACAGCCCTAGGTTCTATGAACTGGCAAAAATATATGAGCACTGGCCAATCAGACAACTTTGAGGCATTTTCTGCCTGTCAATCATCTTAAATAATCACATGGAAGCACGGCAAGGTAGTTGAAGCAGATCATTCAGATTAAACACAATATTGAGGTTATAACTTCTTGTGTCACAATTCTCAAGAATAATGTCTTTGTAGATGCATTAAAAGCGGGGGGTGAACACTTTTGCAATTTGAAGATCAGTATAATTTAACTTATTTTGTCTTCTGGGGAACATGTAAGTAGCTTCTGAAGGGAAGTATTAAATAAAAAAAATATGATATTTGGGCAAAATAAGAAAAAGGTACACATCCTCATTCCATTCTATTTAAAAGTTTACACCCCTGCTTAACGCATCATTTTTTTCTTCTGAAGCGTCAGTGAACATCATCTGTAATAGTTGCATATGAGTCCCTCAGTTGTCCTCAGTGTCAAAACATGGATCCCAAAATCATACAGTCATTGTTAGAAAGGGTTCAAATACATAAAAATGCTGAAAAACCAAAGAATCTGTGGGACCTGAAGGATTTTTCTGAAGAACAGCAGGCAGCTTAACTGTTCAGGACAAACAAGGTACTCATGAACAACTATCACTACAAAAAAACCCAAAAAAAAGCCCACAGCTGTGGATCATTCAGGTAACAACACAGTGTTAAGAATCAAATGTATGTAAACTTTTGAACAGGGTCATTTTTATAAATTCAACTACTAATTTTCTTTTGTGGACTATATAAAAACATCTTTTATGTGAAATATCTTATTCAGGTCAGTACTAAATAATAAAAACATGCATTTTGTATGATCCCTCTTATTTTGGTAAAATAATTAACATTTTGCAGATTCTGCAAAGTGTATGTAATCTTTTGACTTCAACTGTATCTATTTTTAGAAGAGAATTTTCATTTTATTTTGACTTGAGGTCTGTAGGGAGTTCGAGAACATTGCTTACAGCACCTTTATCTCTATGACTGATCTTTAATTTGCTCATGTACTTAGCTTGATTATTGATTTTGTTAACAAGGCAAGCACATTTGATTATGACAGCTTAGACAAATATGTTAAATCTGCATAATTAAATTTGCGGTTATAATAAAATCAACATTGATTTAACTCAGCTAGACACAGCTCAAATGAATTGAGCCTGAATTAAACTTAGTTGTAACGGGGTAGATTGCTGCACCTCCTTGTAGCGCTCTAGCTCCTGTACGAAGGTGCGTTCGTGGAAAAGCGTTTGGAGACGTTCTTGGGTATAGTTGTGGCACAGCTCCTCAAAGGTGGCGCCACGGTCCCGCTTGGCAAACTTTGGGTTTTGGAATCCCGGCGTGTCCACAATAAGCAAAGAGCACAGGGAATGCTGACTCGACTTCAGTGCTCTAAACAAGCACAAACAAACAACATATACACATTTAATACAGGTTATCAAACAATACAGACTTTACATGCGCCTAAGCTGTGCACATATTTAAGACATACTGCTGCACGAATAGCATATATAATAACTAATAGCAGATCTATACAGGTGGAGCTGGGGAGGTGGAGGGTTTCAGAGTAACTCTGAAAACGTGCTGCAAAATGCATGAATGCTAACCAGTAATTTAAATATAAGCAGCAAGCTCATTGGCTGTGTATGCAACATGAACCAATCAGCTTGTACCAAGTAACTTAACTAAATATATTCATTTTGTCTCAACGACACCATGACAGAACAGGCATTTTTGTTTTACAATGTATCATCAATAATACAAATAAACTAACATTTGAACAGCCTCATCTTACTCTGGTATGAAATTTTTACCTTGGTATTTTCCCCAAACGTTTTGTATATTTGAAAACAACTTTCTCCCTGTTACCCTGTTTGCCACTGGTTGATCAGACAGATGATGTTGGTTGAAAATGAACCACATCACATATATCTTAGTATAAAAATCAAGAGAAAATGAATGTTCTGACCATGAGAGGTAACAAACATTACCGGTTAACAAGTGAGATGACCAGAGTAAAGAGTTCAGAGTAGAGTCCAGCAGCCATGGCCTCCAGACACTCCAGAGCTGTGATCTTTGGTGCTGCAAGTCAAACATAAATTTTAATACTACTGCCAAAGCCAGCAAACACAATTCCTTTGTATCAGAGGTCTTGTATTATGCAAGATCTTACCCGAGTTGTCTCCTGTACCAACATCATCTGGTCCCTGGCGGAATGAGGTGGATCTCTGTAAGGTTCCTTTGGGCTGGTGTTTGAAGATAGCAGACGAGAGCTCTTCTAGAGTGCAACCCAAGAGGTAAGCCGCCTTCTGGGCCCACTCGTGACGTGCAAATTGCTTCCGGCCCGCTGTGAGATGCACAGAGAAAGTGTAAATACCATGCCGAATGAAGCAACACTAATGACCGTGGGGCTCTTATGGTAGCCGAGAAAAGTCTTATGCAATTCCGCTGATTACATAATTTATGTGCAATCATATTAGCTTTGAGAATTTTAGATTCACTTTTAACCAAATACCAAAACAGTTTGGAAGAAAAACAACAGTGGTTTTCATCTGGTGGATTAAAGTAGCCTGCAGGTTTGTTCGGGTCATGGAGGATAAAATACAACTAACTGTATGATTATGATTATGTCTCTAGAACATTAATCTTGAAGACAGGAGAATCACTTTCCTATGGAAGCCCGTTTCCGCCGAACAATTCTGACTTCTTTCTTTAGAACTGAGATATAAACTCGCAATTGCGAGTTATAAAGTCAGAATTACGTGATATAAACTTACAATTGCGAGTTATAAAGTCAGAGACTTTTTTTCCTTAAAATTACATGATATAAATTCACGATTCTGACTTTATTCACACAAATTTGAGTTTGTACCTCTCATTTTTTTTCTTGCAATTCTGACTTTTTTCTCAGAATTGAGATATAAACTCACAATTAGTAACAAAAAGTCAGAACTGAGTGACATGAACTTAATTGTGAGTTATACAGTCAGAATTGTAATTCTGAATTTTTTTCTCAGAATTGATATAAACTCACAATTGCAAGTTATAAAGTCAGAATTGCGTGATATAAACTCACAATTGCGAGAAAAAGTCAGAATTGCAAGATTAGAACTCATAATTCTGACTTTTTCTCACAAATGGAAGTTCATGTGTCTCAATTCTGACTTTTTTCTCAGAATTGAGATATAAACTCACAGTTGTGAGTTATAAAGTTAGAATTGCGTGATATAAATTCACAATTGCGAGAAAAAAGAACTGCAAAATAAGAACTCATAATTCTGACTTTTTTCTCGCAAATGGAAGTTTATATCTCGCAATTCTGACTTTTTCCTCTGAACTGTAAGATATGAAAATCACAGTTGAGAGTTAAAGTCAGAATTGTGAGAGAAAAACTCATAATTCTGACTTTTTTCTCACAAATGCGAGTTTGTAACTTGCAATTTTGACTTTTTTCTTGCAATTACGAGTTTCAATTCAAACTTTTTTCTCAGAACTGTGAGATATAAACACGCAGTTGCAAGTTATAAAGTCAGAATTATGTTTTATAAACTCACAATTGCAAGAAATAAAGGTTTGATACTGACTTTTTCCTAGCAAACGCAAGTTTATATCTCAAATTATAGCTTTTTGAAATTGCAAGTTATAAAGTCTAATTTTGAGGGGATAAAAAAAGACTGATATGTTCTCAGAATTGCAAGTTTATATCTCACAATTCTAAATTAACTCAATTCCATGTTATAAAGTCAGAATTGCAAGATATAAACACAGAATTCTGAGAAAAAAAAGTCACAATTCTGAGTTTATCTCTCGCAATTCTGACTTTATTTCTCAGAATTGCACATTTATTTCTCAGAATTGCAAGTTTATATCTCAATTCTGAAAAAAGTTGAGATGTAAACTTGCACTTGTGAGAAAAAAAGGCTGAATTGTGAGATAAAGTCACAATTACCTCTTATTTTTTTATTCACCAGTCTTCCATACTTTCCATATATTTTGTTATTCAAATTTGTCATCCAGTCAATCACTGGTATTTTCATGCAAATCCATCTGTTACTTGGTAAAGACTTGCCAAATTAAACAGATGCCATGGACAGGCTGTGTAACATGTCGTCATCCTCAAAAAAAATCATGAACAAAACTATGGAATGTAAAAGAAAATATTTTTTGTGCAACATGCTATTTTGGTACCACATTGTTGACATTTGATGTAAATTCTAACAACCACTGCTGAAAACCACTGACTACTGACAACTCTCACTTTCAGAACTGTCAGAATTGGCCTGATGATGTCTGTAAGCTTTAATGTGTAGACATCACAGATAATATGTCAGCTTTTTTAAATCTTTTGAAGGATTTTCAATTGTTTCCAGCAGATATTGCGGATCCGACTGACCTCCGGGCAAACCACAGAGTCTTACACAAGAAGAGTGACACACAAGCTGCAGTGAAGTTGCCGCAACCAGAAGAGGTCGCATAGAGAGAGACGGAAAACAACGCAGGCCTCTGGTGGAATAGATGAACGCCAAAAATAAACAAGAACTGAGAGCGAACAGGCTTTTTATTTGTGTTTGCGTCTTAACAACAGAAAAGCACTGCAGAAATGAAAAGTCTACAACATGGAGAAACATCAGAGAGCCTGAGCTTTATAAGACAACAAAGTTACGACGTTCCCCTCCCTCACCCGCTCATATTCCCAACAAAGTTTTATCTAAGCGTCGAGACTAAGACATGGTTATAAACCTCTGAAAGAAAAGAAGCCCAGCAGAGAAATAAAAAAAGAAGAAAGAAAAGAAGACAATAAGAATGCAAATGGAAATGTCTGGCAACTACGATAACAGAATAAAAACCACACACACACATACACAAATGAGGTGTTTGCTTGTTGTGCTGATATATAATATTCATGCTCTTTACCTTCATCAGCCTCTGCTTTGTAACAGCATGCAACATGCAAGTAGAGAAGAAGAGGTTAGAACATGACAGACATTGTTCAGTATTGTACAAACAGGGAACCAAAAATGCAATCGTTAGCACACAAACTCTCACATATTCACATATTATTGGCTCTTCCATGCATTTTCATTAGGCATTTCCATTGCACATTAGTTGTCAATGAGCAATTAGTAGCTTTTCCAATTGAATTTGCGCTGTCAAATCGATTAATCGCGATTAATCGCATCCAAAATAAAAGTTTGTTTATATAATATACGTGCGTGTAGTTATATGTATAAACAGAGACTCATATCTAAGAAATATTTACATTTATACATATATTCATATTATTTATATTCTATATAAATTAGTGCTGTCAAACGATTAATCGTGATTAATCACATCCAAAATAAGTTTGTGTTTACATAATATACGTGTACTGTGCATATTTATTGTGTGTATATATATATATATATATATATATGCAAATACACACACGTACAATATGTATTTCATAAATATTTAAATGTAT
>JAHKKF010387417.1:0-11493 GCA_019740295.1 Labeo calbasu | reverse complement strand
TCAGATCTGTAAGTTGAAAAGTCACCTTTTTAATAAAATAACCTTTTTTTATTAAGTGGAGGAAATGGGCTTCCATAATTGGGCGACCCACTCTATATAGAATAAAACAAGTGCATATGACTTTAAATAGATATTTCACAGGTACTATTCACTTCTGTAGAAGTGAGAAAAAAAAAAAAAACTTGAAAGCTTTGATAGTTTGCAGCCTGTTGTAAGGTGCAGAGATTAACGTTATGTCTTTATTTGTTCCTTTTACCTGTTCTTCAGGGAATAGAGTCCCTCTCTGATTATTGATCTTCTTAAACAGGTCTCCTCCCTCACAGTAGTCCATTACAATGTACAAACAACCACTCTCTGAAACATAAGAGAGAAACATTACTGTACTTCAATTACAAAGTAACAGCAATGTTTCAGTCCACAGCCCGGGTGGTTCTTGGCAATTAAACAGTAAGATTCTTTTTAATCATAAAAAAAAAACAGTAAACATATTTATAATGTTATTTTTTTTTTAATACAGTAAATGCATTTCAGAATGATTTCTGAAGGGTCATAACAATGATGAAAGGAGTAATGGCTTTTACAGTATATTAAAATTAATTTAAAATGTGCAATATATTTAAAAAAAAAGTTATTTATAATTGTAATCATATTTCACAATATTACTGTTTTTACTGTTTTCTTGAAATGTAGAGCATAAGAGAAACTTCTGGATAGAATTGTATCTATACATTATGTAATAAAATCAGATTAAGGCTCTTAGGTTTCACTATGCATTTTAAATCGAATTAAGCAGACATAATGCCCTCTATTGCTAATATCATTAACATTCATATACCACCATAGATTTATTTCATTAATTAGCCTGCCATCCGGATGTCAAAGATACTGCTCCTGCATGACTTCATGCAGAGAAACTGTCATTAGCTCTACAACATCCTCTCTATAATTTAATTCAAGAGCTTGGAGCTCCTCCATATCATGCACGCTGCCTGATCTATCAACCAGACACAAGCCTTTAGAACAGAAATTCAGTGGGTCTGGTTTGTGCCAGAACTAATGTTCTCAGATCAATCAAGATCAGTCAACTAAAGACCTCACAGACACACGTTTGTCAAGCCTGTCAACATAATGGCAGAACAGGGCAAACGAAGCATCATATTCCAACATCACTTAATACACATTTCAGATTATCAACGTACCTTCAAAGGATTCCTTGTACTGGACAATGTTTGGATGGCTCATGTTAGCCAGAACTGCCACCTCTTTACGTGATTCTTGCCTTTCTTTGTTTGACATCTGATGAGAAAAGGAACACTGCATGAATATATATAAATGTAAAGATGTGTACAAAATACATCACATCTTGTTTAGTTAAAATAATTACGTTTTTTACATTTTAAAGATGTCAAATAGAAAGAAATGTTCAACTCACCCTGGAGATGCCAATCTCCTTGATAACATATTGTCGGCCATCTGTCCTTGACTTGACCAGGATGGCTTTCCCAAAGGATCCCTCCCCAATCTTCTTCAATCTCTCATATTTATCCATGTCTGTGCAAATGACTTCTCATGCTGAGGCAGAGGGGGGAAAAAAACACATAAAAATTGGGATCACCAGTAAAATTCCACTAGGATTTTTGTAAAGTTATAGCATTCAAAATATTCACATAAAATAATATTATTTCTCTCTGTCTTAGATTTGAAGATATAGATATATAGATGCTAAAATAGATATTTTTTTTAGTGAAACAGCACCTTGTCTGATAGCACTAGGTGTGGCATTTTAAAAGTCATATTCTGCTGTCATTTATTCACAATGCCAGCAGGATTTATTAAACCAACTCGAGCGGACCACCTCCTGATGAGTGAAAGGTTAATATTTTTTCCACACAGAATCCAGCTGCATGCTGGGAATCACTACAACTGCCACCTGGCCTAGACAAGGCAAATGCAGACATGCATTTTAGACAAGTAGTAGGGCACTAAAACAAGAACAAATACAGCCTAAAAGCAAAACATCCTTGGATGAATGCAAAAACCGAGCCAAACTAAAAGCAAAAAGCCAGACAGTGTACCAGAGCTTATGAATTAAATATGACATGTCAGGAGGAATTACCCACCACCACTCTTTAAAGGGGGTAAGAGGGGTAAAAAGGAGAGGATAAAGGAAAGAATCAGACGGATGGAGAAAGAAGGACCTTAAGATAGCAATAAATTAGATTAACAACCTGATGAAAGCGCTGTCGTCTAATAAAATTAAATTACAAAGCTGACAACACAGAAACTTGCAAGATCTACATTTAAATAACAAACCACGAATAAAAGAGTGACACTACTAGAGATAATGATTGATTTAAGTTACACAGTCTAATATCTACAACAATAGTTTTTTACAAATGAGATTTTTGTGATTCGAACGATAGCATCACATGAACACTGCACTGCAAACTTTTACAAGCATCAGCTGATGTCTCATTTAGCGGGGCCTTGAACGGGTCTGCCCAAACTAATGATAATATGCTACTAAATGCACGCTCATGAAAACCACGAAGAGAAATTAACGTTAGCAGTCTCACTGGCGTCTCGCGAAATGACGCTGACATGCACTTTAAAGCAGAGTTCTGCTATGTGTATTGTATAAAGGCACAATTTTTCAAATGAAATCAGTTCTTACCTTCTATATTCAGAATAGCCAACGAGCATTGGCAGCATCAGGGAACCTCACATTAAGATTTTCTGATGTGGGCGGTCTCCTGTGGGAAGACTGTACACGCTGACTGAGAGGAGCAATTTGATTGGGCCGCGCTAACGTCAAGTCTCAGGTGATAGGGTGAAAAACATGTCAGTCAAAACCCATAGCTGTTAGGTTTGTCTGTCAATGTTTGGTGCAAAATTCCCCCCTAGCAACCGTCACCGGTTGGTACACGGTCATGGAGCCACTACAGAGACAGCCTTTGGCCACTATCCGCTTTCATGGCCTTAAACTGAAGAGCTTTTGAAAATGAAAAGACGAAAGGATTAACGGATTCTGGTGCGCGGCATTTGTGAAGTACAAAGCATGTTTATTAATAACGTTTACATTTATATTAAGATATATATTATTTATGTAATTTGTTACGGATATTTGTTTTCTTTATGTATTATATATATTAGTATTTATAATAATAATAATAATAATTAATAATATTATTTATATTACTTTATATTTTAGATAGTTATTTAGGTAGTTATTTTTATTCAATATATTTTCAAATTATTTATTAGGTAATTATTTTATTATTTTAATAATTTGTCTTTTTTGTCTATGTTTTGAGATTCTTCAAACTTATTTTATCATTATTGTCATTAAAGCCTTTGTTATTCATAAGCAAATAAAAAAACCTCGAAGGTTTTTAAAAACTATTTATTTATTTATTATAAAAGTTAATTGCTTGCTTTCTGATTCCATAAGGTATAAGGTTAAGGTAACGTGCATGTTTTAGAGTCAGGCTAATAAACATATTAAAATACGCTAGTCCTCTGCCTCGATTTTCCTTTCCTAAACCATTCACAAAGTCAGTGTAATTTTTATTCCTTTCTACTCAGCTGATTTCACCATATAATAATAATAATAATAAATGTTTTTTGAGCAGCAAATCAGAATATTAGAATAATTTCTGAAAGATCATGTGACTGGAGTAACGTTAATGATGTTAAAAATTTAGCTTTGAAATCACAGGAATAAATTAAGTTTGAAAATCTAATACAATAAAAGAGTTATTTTAAATAGTACAAATACTTTATTATTTTTTATTTTTTTTTTCAAAATTTGCAGGCTTGGTGAGCAGAATAGACTTCTTAAAAACATTTAAAATCTTACTGTTCAAAAACGTCTGACTGACAGTGTACATTAATTTACCGATAAATCCTAATACACTTTTTATATACAGAAGTGACAGTGCGTTTGGCTCCACCTATCGGCTCACCGTGCGTTGTGCAGTCAACATGGCGGCACCCGTTCCGTCTGTACCACAAGTTCACATTTAGCGACAACAACGAACGGTATATGATATTATCAATATTTAACGTGAGTTCGACATCTTGTCGTCTAAAAGCCTAAATCCTGTGCAGTTAAACCAGCTATAATTGTGCATTGTCAAAGAATCTCTAAGGGATGTTATTCATTGTCAGTGGCAATTGTAACTTTTGAGTGAACATTAAATAATTTCAGATCTACAGTTCGCTGTATTAATAACTTGAATGTCAGATACTACCTTAGAAACAGTAATACGACACATCTAAGAATGCCTTATTAGTAGTTACAAACTACATGTCCAAAAAACTATTACATTATGACTTTATATGGTGTTCAGTGTTTATCATATTCATATACCATATATTTACAGATATTTACAAGGTACTTTAAATAATAACATTTACTGGCACAGCAATAATCAAATGTGAATCAAGAAACCATAGCATTTGTTTTTATTATTAGTTTTGATAAAGATACTATTTTCAGTTGTACTTTAACCTTTACTCATCAAATATCTGATTGCTGACCAGCAGCGTTCATTCTAAGCTGTTTTTTTTCTCTCTCACTCTCTTTTAGGGTTGTGATGTCCAGACTGGCTGTAGTGTTAGGGGGTTCACGTGGCATTGGGCGAGCAGTTTCTCAGCTGTTAGCACAGAGGGGTCATAGGGTTGTGGTGTTGTCTAGGAACAAGGATGCTGCACAGGCTACAACTGAATCTCTCCCTGGAGGTGAATTATTGAATCACCATGAATCATTCTGAGTTACTTTGCATTGGTTCGCTGATGAAAAATCTAACACTTTAGTTTGAAAATGTAGACATCACCTTAGGCCTTTTTTTTTTTTTAAACCTAAACTGAAATGTTGTATATAGTATTTATCTATTGAACAGCCCAAAAATAGCATTGTGTTACCAGGTGGGGCAATAAATGCAGTTAAAAAGTCTTCATAGATGTTCTAATTTTAAAGTATATATTTAATTTCAGAAAAACATTTGGCTCTAAGCTGTGATGTCTCTAAAGAAGATGACGTTCAGAGAGCATTTGAGACCATCAGTAAGACCTGTGGCACTGTGGGATACCTGGTTAACGCAGCGGGTATCAACAGGTCAGAAAGGCAACAAAGCAGTGATGCAGAAAATGCGATACAGAATAAATATGAGAGATACCATGGCCAAAAATATGATTATAATAACAATAGCAGATTCTGATATAATAAATAAAAGACTGCTGCATTCTAATATTGAATGTGTTTTAATTGTAAAGAGATGCGCTGTTACTGAGGAGTAAATCTGAAGACATGATGTCTGTTCTGCACACCAACCTGCTGGGCTCAATGCTGACATGCAGAGGCGCACTACGGAGCATGCTCAGTCATGGAGGAGCTATTGTCAACATAGGTGAGTCCTATTTCTGCACGTCCCACTACCTTATGATCTTCTTATATATTATTATTATTATTATTATCCAAATTCAGATTCATGAAGTTCTAGCTGTCCATGCATCAGCAGCTGAGCAGTTTGGGTTCATTTAATCACCAGTAGATGGCGCAGAAGCTTAAGATTTTATATTGTTTGACTGTTACACTTTCAATGGAAACGGCACTGACTATCCTTCAACAAAAAATGCATGTGTTTTTTTGTTGAGTATCATATTTGATACGTCAGGCTTTTATTGATCATATTATGACATGTATAATATGGTATTGAAGAATATGGAACTTGTACTTGAGGAGGAAAAATACATCTCAATTTTATTCAGAGGCCAAAACTAAGCATGTGCAATTTTGTGCACTTGCTGATATTTATATGGCAAAGTATAAAATGCAATTCTGATAGCTGTAAATATACAATATATAATGTTAAAATATATAATGCCATGCAATGCAGTGATGACTGATAGATGGACAAATAAACATTCATCAAAAGCCTGATGTATCATATTTGATATTTACATTTTAACATGATTTGGTTAAAAAAATGAAGTATGGATAATCTTATTTGCTTAATTTCTAACAATACAGTTAACAATAATAATTTTTTTTCTTATGTTTACTTTATAAAAATCATGAAAGATTTCAAAAAGCATTGAAAAATTATACTAAAAGGGCTGGCTTAGAAATTTGCGTATCAGTGTGCTTTATAGGATTATTAATCACATGTTTCCCTCAGGCTCTGTGGTGGGTGTGAAGGGTAACTCCGGTCAGTGTGTGTACAGTGCCAGTAAAGCCGGACTGGAGGGATTCACACGCTCACTGGCGAAGGAAGTTGCTTCCCGAAATATAAGAGTGAACTTGGTGGCTCCAGGTTGTTAGACCTATCTTTTTCTTCTACTTATTAACCTAAATATTACCAGTCATATGAGCACCACTAAGAATTAATTTCTCTGTCCTCTCTCAGGATTCGTTCGGACAGACATGACGACAGGGCTGGAGAAGGAAGAAGCAGTAAGAAGAATTCCACTGGGCCGTTTTGGGGAACCTGCAGAGGTGGCCCAAGCTGTCCTTTTCCTTTTGGAGTCTCCTTATATCACAGGACAGGTTCTGCTTGTGGATGGAGGACTACAGCTGGCATTGTGATGATTTCTGCCAATAGAGCATGTGAGCCAACTGTATGTTTTTGTTATGCAGTTGGTAATATACAATAACTATTTACAGACTGCGTCAAATCTTGATATTGTTAAACACCTCCTCATCGCTGTGAGTCACACGTATCATTGTGTAAGAGCAGTTTTGGCTGGATTGGATTAACGGTATTTTTAGTTCACTGGAGTTTTTGGGTTATGGCTACATGTTCCAAACTTGGAATAACAGAGGCCACAGGTCACTGGTGGAGGATATGACTCGATGTCAGAGTTATTTTCACCATCCAAATCAGCTGTGAAACAGGGTTAGTTCACCCAAAAATGAAAATTCTGTCATTAATTACTCACGGTTATGTCGTTCTAAACCCGTAAGACTTTTGTTCATCTTTGGCAATGTTCATTTTGATAGCAAAGTCTTAGTAACAACCTTTTGACTAAAATGCCATTTAGTTCTAGTCATATTTTAGTCATCTGAATTGTTTTAGTTTTTGTTTAGTTTCAGTTGATTAAATATCATAAGATCTTAGTTGACTAAATCCACAGTGTATTTAGTCGGCTAAAATTTAATGGGTTTAGTGTAATGCATTTACATTAACTCATATAGGTTTGATATTAAGGTTTTATCATGATAGACAGAAATTTAACTGCTCTGACACAACATGCCTTTATATTAAAATGAAATGAATGAAACAACTTCTCAAAGAAACAAGAACATGGTCTACTTTTCAATGAAATGCCAATGGTTATATAGACTAATTATGCATTCTTTATAACTTGTTTACCACATTCTTTATTCTTTCAAGCAGACGTTTATTTATATAAAAAAATTTAGATTTATCTTTATTAGGGCTACTAAAGTGATTCAGTCAAGAGCAGTGAGTGATTTTCTCTTTCTTTCGTTGCTTGATTAACATCAATGCCACAGACAATAGTAAATAAATTAGGCTGCCGTCCCTTTAAAACCGAATGAACGGATGTATGTACTGATACCATAGACTGATACACATCTGATATTCTTCCAATTGTTTATGCTCACCTAAGACGTAACCGAGTGTGTTTACGTGAATACTCATCAAAACGGACAATTCAGCATAATTTTGTGTGTATTTCTCCATTTATGAGACGCGAAAGAGTACTCGCGCGCTGTGTGAGAGGCGTCTCGGTGTCTGCGGAAAACCGGAATTGGGTTCTCTTTTGCGTCGTCAAATCCATGTCCGTTCTTCTCTTACTGCCAGATACTGACATTTTTGAAAGTATTATGAGACGTGCAGCAAATGTATGCTAGCTTATGTCCTGTCACGTAGAGCATGATACAGTTCAAATGTACGCACCCAAACTCCACGTCTCAGATTCGTCCTGAATGAATCTCTTTCCAAATCGTTTTTATTCGTTGATGGAAATGTAAATAGATTTTCGTCATAGTTTTTGTTATTTAGATCGAGTTTTTGTTTCGTTATCGTCTCGTTTTAGTCGGTAAAAGTCGGTTGACGAAAATTATGCTAAATTATATAATCAACGAAATTAACACTGATCTTCGGAACACAAATTAAGATTTTTTTTTTTATCTGAGAGCTTTACAGCTTGCAGACAACAAGGACCACGTTCAAGGTCCAGAAAGATGTCAAGAACATAGACAAAAAAGTCCATGTGACATCAGTGGTTCAATCATAATTGTATGAAGCTACGAGAATACTTTTTGTTGCGCATAAAAACTAAAATAACTTTATTCAACAATCCTTCTCCTCCGTGTTACCCTAGCGCCAAAATGTTGATTTAACATATTTTAGGGGTTTTTTTGCGCACAAAAGTATTCTCGTAACGTTAGCTTCAGAAAATTGCAGTTGAACCATTGATGTCACCTGGATTATTTTGTTGATGTTCTTGATACATACCCTGTTGAAAAACCAGCATATGCTGGTAGGTATGTTTTGATGCTGGGATGCTGGTTAGGTAGCTGCATAAACCAGCTAAGAACCAGCTTAAACCAGCATTAAAACCTACCTAACCAGCATCCCAGCATCAAAACATACCTAACAGCATATGCTGTTTTTTTTTTTTTACCAGAGTATCCGGACCTTGAGAGTGGTAGGACTGTCTATGCTTGGGTCAGAAAGTCTCGGATTTCATCAAAAATATCTTAATTTGTGTTCTAAAGACGAACAAAGGTCTTACGAGTTTGGAACGACATGAGGGTGAGTAATTAATGACAATTTTTATTTTGGGTGAACTATCCATTTAACTAAATACTTTAAGAAAAATACAATGGCTGGGCTAAATAAAAAATATTAAATTCTATCCTTTTCACCATCATAAAAATACAGATTACCAAATTTAGCTTTGAGAGATGTTTTTGCCAAGAGCAATTGGACTCAACCCAAACTCAATTTCAGAGACGTTTATTTATTGTACTATTCATAAACCAGAAGAGAATAAGGAGAACAGTCCGTATACAGGCACAGGTTGGCTTGGAAAACAAAATATTGCAAAGTAAGAACTTCCTAAAATCTGTCTATTTGAAGGATAAACAGCTGTGTAAGAAAAAAAAAAAAACATATGCAAATCACAGGCTTATATGTGTATATTGTTATGCTATATTGTTTTGTATATACGTTGCAAATGTGTGAGATGATGGCTAAACTATTTGAACTCCCAACTGAGTACTCGACTGATCAAAGCAAATGTTGAGAGAACGCTAATATTGTTACAAAGACGGAATATGTTTGAGTTACTTAAAAAGCCAATGAAATACAATTTATAAAATCACGTTTTGTGCACATTTTTGCGTGTTTCTGTAATTCCAAACCTGAAAACTGAAGCCTACCTGTCAAAGCATTACCACCTCATCATTCTATGCACCATCGTCGTTAAAATCAATAATACTTGTATAAATCTCATCAGCCCATCCTCCACAAACATGCATTTGCCAAATCTGCTTCCTGTACTTTCATCATAGGCATTCCTCATCACTCTCGCTTCCACGGAAACACAACAAACATCTGTCCAAACCTGTCAGTCAGCCAAAACTTGCAAAAATCTCATCACTCATGTTAAAGACATATCAGTCTCCGCTTTTAATCTCTCCTAAAAAAGGGTGGGAAAAGATCATTAAGGCCCGGCCTTGTGCGACATCTCTGGATTGGAGCCGAGATCCAGACGCGGCTTCTGTCTATGGCAGTGTGCGTCTGATCAACATGCTGGATCTCAAGGACCCTGAAGCTCCAGGGACGATGAGGTCCATGGAGTTTTAGGTGTGTCCATCTTTCCACAGCCCTGTTCCCTATATCCAGAGAACTACCCCCCCTCCCCCAAACCACCCAAAAAAGTCCTATTTCCTGTGCTGCAGAGGAAGACATTTCCTCCAGCGTTTCATAAATATATCTAATCTAAAGCATTATAACTAAATACATAAAAAGTGTTACATGTTGGCACCGTAGTAACATGCACAGCTAGATGCTAGTTATTTGAATAGATTTTTTTTATTATTATTTTTATTTTTAAAGTTAATTTTAAAATTAAATATTTCTTAGGCACTTGTGAAATCTAGAGATGAAAAACAAGGTGATCATCGGTATACTACCTCCTTCCTCAAAGCACGTGCTGGTGTGTGTGTTTGTGTATGTTAAGTGCGCCAGCGAACCGTTAAGTCTGTTTACAAGCAGGATATGACCTCACTTAAGCACCCACATCACTTCCGCTCAGAAAACAACTGAAATAAAAGCATAGCGAATGGTCCTCCTCAGGCGGAGAAGAAGCGATAATACCAAGAATCAAAATCTCTGAGGAAATGCTTGGCAGCTTCCTGCCTCGCCGTTCAAAGTCAATCGATCACTTTTTCATCCGACCCCAGCAAGAGGTTTTTGGGTGGGGATTATGGAGTACGCTGGATCAAGGGATCGGGGTTCGAAGGACAGATCCTCCTTGCGAGTCTCTACAGGTCGTCACTTTCCACTAGGGTGCCGGGAGGAATAGGATTGGAGTCTGGGAAGAAGGCTGCCTTGACGTCCAAACCCCGTTCTGTCAGAGCGGCGTAGCGGCTCGTTGATGGACGCACCTTCTTGGGCTTCGGGGTGTGAGTCTGCTGCCACTGGGCTGAGGGAAGGAAAGGGCGAGGATGAACATGGTTTCTCACTCTGAAGAATTCACAGGATGTAATAATGATGTTTAGATAATGAATGTAGTTCCTAAATTATGAAAACATATGGAGACTTTCCTGTATAGCTTGGAATGTTTCAGTCAAATAAATAATACATGTGACCCTGGACCACAGAAGCAGTCTTAAGTAGTACGGGTATATCTGTAGCAATAGCCAACAATACGCTGTATGGGTCAAAATGATCGATTTTTCTTTTATGCCAAAAATCATTAGGATATTACATAAAGATCATGTTCCATGAAGATATTTTGTAAATTTCTTACTGTAAATATATCGAAACTTCATTTTTGATTAGTAATATGCATTGCTAAGAACTTCATTTGGACAACTTGGCGATTTTCTCAGTATTTAGATTATTTATTCAGTATTTATTCAGTATTAAGCTCATTTATTCAGATCTCAGATATTGTAATCTCATAAAAAGAAAAGACCCTTATGGCTGGTTTTGTGGTCCTGGGTCACATATAAATAAAAAGGTGGGTAAATAAATAAATAAATAAAAGTTGGAGGAAAAAAGTGATTTGAAAGTAGTTCAGATAATTCCATTATTCCATGTCTGTCCACTGCAGCATAGTAGTTATTTTCTTTCTCAATTCCAATATATGGAAATTCTGGAGTATTTGAATAATATCTTTGGACAATATGCTGAAACATGCACCTCTAACCCCATATATTTACATGTATATTTTTACATTTAGTTTACCCTTGGCATAATTTTCTATTAGCTCATATAAAACTTATGTAAA
>JAHKKF010387380.1:0-13901 GCA_019740295.1 Labeo calbasu | reverse complement strand
TTTTTTTTTTTTTTTTTTTTTTTACTAAATAATATTAGTATTAATAATACTACTTAAAGTTTTTTTTATAAATTGAATAAATTTTTTAATAAAAAAATTATACAATATTACATTACAGTACAATATTATTATTATTACTAAATAACTAAATAATAAATATATTTTAGTATTAATGAAACACATGTAATATATTATTAAATAACTATAATAATATTTAATATATAATTATTAATAATAATTGAATACATTTTAATACTAATAAGTGCATCAATTATATATATATATATATATATATAGTATTAATAATACTACTTTTTAGTACCTTTTTTAATACTTTTTATACATTACAATTTTATACAGAATGTTACAATATTATTATTACTAAATAACTAAATAATAAATATATATTAGTATTGATGAAATATATATGTAGTACTATATTATCAAATAACTAATGATATTTAATATATAATTATTATTATTAATGATTATAATAATTTAATACATTTTAATACTGAGTGAACAGTTTTAATAATAATATTAGTATTATTAATACTTTTTAAATAAAATTTATTTTCTTGTACAATCCTATATTACTAAATAGCAAAATAATATGTATAATAAATTATAAATATATGTACTAATAATGTTACTAATATTTAATTAAATAAAAAAAATACTATTTATACTCTATTTATTAATAAATATTTATTATTTACTTGTACAATTATATATTATTAAATAAGTAATATTTAATTTGTAATTATTATTATTAATAATAATGTATTTCTAATAATGTAATACATTTTAATAGTAATAAGTTAATACACACACAGTACACACACACACATATATATATATATATATATGTATATGTACTAATAATATTACTAATACTTAATGAACAAATACTAATACTCCATTTAGTAACAAATAATTACTTACATGTACAAAAATATATTATTAAATAATTGTCAAATAATACATAATATTTATTAGTAAAATATATATGTTCTAATAATATTTGTAATACTTAATTTATTAAAAAAATACTTTCTTTACATATAGAATATCTTTACAATTTAATTACAATAAAGAAAACAATCAACCTAGCAATGCTGCAATATTACAGTATTCATTGGTATATTAGAATTTATAAACAATAAAACGTGAGCAAATGATACAAGGGACATGAAAGTAGCAGCAGCACGTATGAGATCGGTTTCCACTCAGCCACGTAAAATCACCTGACATGATTATTATTCAAAAATAATGGACTGTTGAATGCCACAAGTGACCAATCAGAATCAGGCATTCAGGAGAAAGTTTTAAATAACTAGAAAGCTAATTAGAATAAAAGAAAAACTTTGATCTTCTTCAGCTAAGAATCATTTTACCTTTGATGAGGTTTTGTCAAATTGAACTCACTTCTGAGGCCATTTTATCCTCAAAGCGCAGCTAAATGGTCCCAGAGACGCGCAGCGGGACGGAGGATCAGATCTTTAGGTCTGTCTGAGTGAGTTGGCAGTCAATGACAGATGACGCTGATCATTTTCCTAAGCGCTCGTGTCCCAGCAGGCTGGAGTCTGAAGACGTGATTCAATTAGGGGTAGTAGCGTTATTATCTCTGTGTGTTAGCGTGAGGCATTACACTAATGTTTGTCCATGCATGGCTCTTTGCCTGCCGGCGCAGACACAACACGCTAATAATGACAATACACGCAAACTCTCATGTACACATGCACACGCTCTCACGTAGACTCGCGCTCGTCTGTCCCCGTGCAGCTGGACTCGGACGGGCCCGAGCGTGAAATCTTCTGCTCCCACAATACAATGGGGCGGCTGTGTGGTGCATGCTGGGAAGTGGTCTCCATGACAAAAGAGCTGAGTGGCGGCAGCTGCCCGTGTCTGCGCTCGCTCGCTAACACACGCGGACGCACACTTCGCAAAGGCCCTGCAGGGTGTCCGGCCAGCTGCCCGTCAGTCTTTGTGAGTGTGTGTGTGTGTGTGTGCTTATATGTGTCTGGCTGCAGGGCCTAAAAATTAAATGAAGTTAAAGCTAATCAATAATCAATAATCAGAAATAAATGCTGCACATTTTCTCAGAGTCAGATATGAATGTGTGTGGCGTCATGAAACAGCAATGTCCAATCAGGAATACATGTCTTAATTAAAGCGTAATAAAATAATAAAATAAATAATAAAATAATTTCAAGTGATGTAATAAAAAGAAATAAATACATAAAATAAAAAGTAAATGTAATAAAATAAAATAATGTCATTAAATGTAATTACAATAAAGTAATAAATAAAAGGTAAATGTTATACAATAAAACAATGTATAATAATAATAATAATAATACAGTAAAAGTACAATAACAGTAATTAATAAAATAAAATAATGTAAATGTAATGCAATAAAAAATATATAATACAATAAATATAAAATAAAACAAATAAATAAAATATTAGGTCTGTCAAAAGAATATTTTTACTGGCCTAACAATGTAAAGTATAATATAATATAGTAAATATATATATATAACATTCTTTCTTTTGGGCCACTTTATATTTAGGATTTTATGCACAACAGTAAAAGGGAAAGTCAGCCAACATTTCAATGATTGTATGTAATTTTAGAGTGGAACACAAAAATTATATAATTAGAAAGCTAAGATATTTTTACTTCAATGCATAAAACTCAATAAGTGATATTTGGAAGACCCAAAGTGCCTCGAAATGACAGAGAAACTTTTTTTTACATTAATTTAGAAAACATTACACACAGTTAAACATATTATTTAGTGGTATTTGTTCCTTAAAAAGAACTGAAACTGGTAAGCTGGTAAATTATATAATATTATACTTGTGATATAAAATGATACTTGATATGAAATATACTTTACATTGTTACGGCCACAAAAGATTCTTTTAACAGATCTAAAATTTTATTATATTTTATACCACATTTTACATTATATTAAACATATTTTTATTATATTAAATGTATTTAATTATATTTAACATAAATATATTTAAAATAAATATATAAAAAATATAATTAAAAATATAATAATTAATTTCTACAGATATTTTATTTTATTTTACTTTATTTTATTTTGATTTTGAAAGTCATTCATATTTTGCTATTTACATCCCGCTGCAAACCAAACTAAATACAGTTAAGTAAAATAACAAATTACATTTTTCTCAACCTGTCTAATTTAATATAAGCTTTCTGGAAAGTCTGATTGTCCCCCACAATATGGATTGTTTTTGGTTCAGACGTTTATTTTATAATTGTTACTATAGGGGGTATTTTAATAATACTACATGATGATGCTAACTGATATCTGTTATAATAGGTGTCAAAATAAACACTTTTCTGGCTGGTGTTGATGAAGAGCTATTTGAGTCTTGCTGTGGGGACAAAACAGGTTGAGAGACACTATCCACTTTTATTTACTAATACTAAATAATGCAACTAAACCTGTGCTGCTGAAAACATAACATCAGTCACACTCACTGCACACACACATCACTTCCCCTCTGGTCAGAGCCCTGAAGGTCAAAGGTCAGGCTGGGGCAAAGGTCATCTGTAGATATTGGTCAGTAGGTCAAATGCAGGTGTTTGTGGGCAGCTGTGACACCAGAGAAAGTGTTTCGTAACACGAAGACTTCAGGGTCTTTCCATTTGGACGAGTAAGAAAACTAAAGTTTGGGGTTAATAAGATTTTTTAAGTTTTGAAAAAAATGAATACTTTTATTCATAAATTATGCATTAAATTGTTCAAAACTGACACTAAAGACATTTATAATGTTACAAAAGATTTCTATTTCAAATAAATGCAGTTCTTTTGAACTTTATAGAATCCTGAAAAACAGCTGTTTTCAACATTGAACATCGACAATGTTTTTTGAACAGCAAATCAGCATATCAGAATGATTTCTGAATGATCATGTGACAGTAGGCACGTTTCCATTACCCTTCAAGATGTGCAAATTTAAACTGTGAATTGATAATACGCCTAATGGAAATGCGTCAATTTCGCAAAAACTCCCATATATTGCAAAAAAGTTTTTATGCTCGCATGAGGTGGTTTTTCAGGAAATTCGAAAAAGGAATATTTTGCAAAACTGCAATGGAAATGGCTTTTTCGCATTTACAGGTCACATGGCACATGTAAAAAGTCATATGATCATTCTTCGATTTACTATAAACTCTAAGAAACACTTCATACGTAGCCATTCTCAAGTATAAGGGGCTTTCCCTGATATTGATGCTTAGACTGTGTATGCTGCACGCATCTGCGGCGTGTAATGGCTCCGACGCGTTCACCGGAGCGGATGTTATGTTTATACCAGCAGCATCGCACACGTTTCTGAAGCGGCTCTCTGCGCTGCTTCTGTAAAGATACACGCATATGCCTCTTTTGATTAAATAAAGCCCAAATCCTTCCAAATCCCACCAAAATCCGTTGCCATGACTTATTGCGAGAGCAACAAATTAGGTTTTAGTCGCATGACATCGGTTAATGGAAACGTTGTCATTTCACAATACTTTTTTTATCGACATTTATATAATATCGCCAAAGTTTTGCGCAAATCTGTAATGGAAACGCGCCTAATGACAACTGGAATAATGATGCTGAAATTTCAGCTTTGCATCACATTAATAAATGATATTTTATGGCAAAACACCAGCATTATGTATGTTTTGAAGCATCGTAGCTTGTTTGAGCTGGTCCTTAGTTGGTCATGAGCTGGTTGTAAGTCAGAGTTGCAAGTGTATATATCGCAGTTCTGACTTAATTTGTCAGAATTGTAAGTTTATATTTCACAATTCTCAGAAAAAAAGTCAGAATTGTGAGATAAAAAGTCTTGAGCTTATCACCAGCTCATGACCAACTAAGGACCAGCTCAAACCAGCTACCATGCAACTTTTTTTCCTGCAATTACGAGTTTACATTTCACAATTCTGACTTTTTCTCACAATTGTGAGTTATAAAGTCAAAAATGCATTATATAAACTAGGGACGCAACAATACAGTTAGTCCACGGTTCAATACTTACCTTGGTTTTTAACCACGGTATTCATTTCGGTTTGGTTCTGAGAGCTTGCCACATCAATGTGTTTTTTGTTTTGTTTTTTTTTTACATCTAATTAACAACAAAATACTCTGCTTAATATTTCTTTTGAGAGAGGTATTATTTTTCCATTTTTTACGCAAAATAGTATGGGTTTCATTCATGCCAGGGGGCGCCCTTGTGCAGAAAATCCACATATGGGTCAAAGAGATAACACACGTTCCAGCTAGGAAATCTCTAATATGGATAAAGGCATTGCTATTGCTGTAACTGAATAAAAACAAGATATAACGTTTTGAATGATGAAATGTAAGGACAATAAACACTCGTCTACAATAATATATGGTTTATCTGTGTTCTTCAGTCCATCTCGGGTATTTTCATAATGATTAAGTATATTTGTAAGCCACTGCTAATCGACATACAGTATAGAATATATTGTCTGCCTCATTCTATGATAAGAAGCCGCATCAGATCACAAAAGGAAGTTATTTCAAACACTCGACTGATGCTGTGAGGTAAAAATAAGTTTTAATGTTCTCTTTTGTTGGATAACAAGTTTAGAAAGACTTATCATTGCATTTCATTAGAAGGGAAGATGCTCTGCAAGTGTTGCTTTTTTAAATATAAATGGGGAGGCGTTTCCTCATCTCAGCATGTGAAATCACGAGCACACACACAGCAAATTTAAAAAAGAAATAAAACAAGGAAATTATTTAAATGCAAAACCAAAAAAACACAATTCACAAGCGCCTATTGAACCATGGATGACGTACCGAACGGTTCGATATTATATTGAGTATTGTGACATCCCTAATATAAACACAATTCTGACTTTTTTTTTTCATAATTGATACTTTTTTTCTAAGAATTGTGCAATTTAAACATTTTTTTTCTCAGAATTGTGTGATATAAACTCACTTTTTATTCTCCAAATTGTGATATAAATTCGCAATTTAAACTTTTTCTAAGAATTGCGCAATATAAACTCGCAGTTTTATTTTTTTTCTCAGTATTGCATGATAAACACTTGCATGATATAAAAAAGTGTAAATTTTTTTTCTCTGAATTGGGTAATATAAACTCAGTTTTCATTTTTTTTTCTCAGAATTGCATGACATAAACAAGTTATAAAGTCAAAATTGCAAGACATAAACTCATAATTCTGACTTTTTTCCTCAGAACTGCGAGTTTATATCTTGCAATTCTGACTTTATAACACGCAAAACATCAGTATTTATACTGAAAACATATCAGTATTTCATCCAGTATCAGTTTATATCCTACAATTCTAAGAAAAAAAGTCAGAATTATGTGAAAAAAGTTAGAATTGGTAAAAAAAAAAAAAAGTCAGAATTGCAGGATATAAACTCGTTTCTCAATTGTGAGAAAAAAAGTGTTTTGTGAGATACAAACTCAGATTTGCGAGAAAAAAGTCAGAATCACAATTCTGACTTTATTTCTCACAATTGTGAATTTACATCACACAATTATGAGGAAAAAGTCATAATTGTGTGTTTATATCTCACAATTCTGACTTTATTTCTTCTTCAATGCTAAGAAAAAAACTTCCAAATTGTGAGATTAAACATCACAATAACCATTTTTTAAATTGTTTATTCAGTGGCAGAAATGGGCTTCCATAAAGAATTATTTTATATATTTTTTGTACTTTTAAATGGTAATCTGTGTTAGAAAATATCAGAATGCTAAATCTCTGAATGAGTTTCTCAATAATAAAAGCTAAAGTGTATAATTTCTGCACTACTAGCATCAGTAAACATAACAAAGTAATGACTGTTTCCACACAGGTTTCCCAAACAAACAGATTTACTCTGGTGCCTCAAGCTGGTCGAAAAACCCAAAGAAAGGAAGAAATGTTTTAAAACGTTCAAAGCTTCCATTCCAGTGTAAGCTAGAATATGAGAAAGTATTTTAACATCGAACTTCACCTTTAAATATAAATAAATCCACGTCAAACTCACTCACTGAAGCATAACGTATCTACAAGTGGGAACGATTCACACTGTCACTCATGCAATCAGCTGATGTTTGTTCAGAGAGATGTCAGATAAGAGCTTCAGCAATCAACCACCCAAATGCAAAGTTTACGATTCAGAATTATTCACTCGCCGCTATCAGCGCTGAGCATCGCAGCGCAAACACCACATCTAATGCGCGTGAGAACGAGGAGGTCAAGACTTCAGAAACGTGCGGGGTTAATAATTACGCCGATTGTTTCCCGTGTGTTTATTTTCTCGTCTGACGGCCGCGGGACGGCGTATGCGTGCGGGTGGGCACGGGAGCCGGTTCTGGGCTCGTTGCCCTCGGTTACAGCTGTCCACCTGCCAATCAGCCGTCAGCGTGCGAGTGTGTGTGCGTGTCAGTGCTGTGTGACAGTATAATTATGAGGCTCGCTGCAGGCTATCACAGGCCCATAACAGACGTTTATCGATCGTTCGGCAGAGGGAATTTATCAATGTCCAGACTGCGGGACACACACACATACACACGTAGGGTTCACACCGTCTGACCCCTCACTCGCCAGATGGATGGATGCTGGAATGAGACTTTATTAGAAAGCAAGACTTTGGGAAGTTTTGACAGGACGGACAATGTGTTTGTGTGTGTGTGTGTGTGTGTGTGTGAACTGCTGTCAGTTTAAACTGCACTGTAACTCCAACACACACAGTCAAAAAGGTCAAAGGTCAGCTTTTATATGTCCCATGTGACATAAAAGTCAGAAATATCCTGTGTTAGTCAGCTCTAAGTGTTTATAGCTCTCAAAAACATCCAAACGCTAAGACAAATGTTAAATTTGCCTTTAAAAGAAAACATTTTATATTGTAAAATATACATTAAAATTTTAAAGTTTGAAGTCAGTACTTTTTATTTTAAAGAAATTAATCATTTTGTTCAGCAAGGATGCATTAAATCAATCAGAGGTGATAGTAAAGTCATTTAAAATGTTACAAAAGATTTAGATTTCAAATAAGTGCTGTTTTTTTTTGTTTCTATTCATTAAAGAATCCTGAAAAAATGACATTTGCCATTTTAATTTGCACAAACTATTGAAGTTTTCTCAAAAAGTTGAAGCAGCACAACTGTTTTCAACATTAATAATGATAAGAAATGTTTCTTGAGCAGCAAATCAGCATATTAAAATGATTTTTGAAGCATCACGTGACACTGAAGACTGGAGGAATGATGCTGAAAATTCAGCTTTGCATCACAGGGATAAATTATATTTTAAAATAAATTCAAATTGAAAACAGCTATTTTAAATTGCAATAACATTTCACAATATTACTTATTTTAGTGTATTCTTATGAAATAAATGCAGCCTTGGAGAGCAGAAGAGAAAACATACAATAAACAAATAAATAGCTAAAATATATATATATATTTTTTTTTATGCATGCAAAGTGCAATTAAATGCATGTGTCTACTTTAATGTTACTAATAATTTTTTTTGAAAAATGTAAAATGTAAATGTAAAACATTGTGAAAAAAATGACCCTTAATCACAAAAAAAGTCATAACGGTGATTTATAAGTAAATAAATAAGCTTTCCATTGGTGTACGGTTTGTTAAGATCAGACAATATTTGGCCGAGATACAACTATTTGAAAATCTGTAATCTGAGGGTGCAAAAAAAAAAAAAAAAAATCTAAATATTGAGAAAATCTCCATTAAAGTTGCCCAAATGAAGTTTTTAGCAATGCATAATACGAGCAATGCAAAATAGTTTAACCTTTGAGAACATCCCCAAAGGAAGTTTTTAATCACATACAGCTAATATTTGAGGACAGTTTTGTTTCCGAAGAACCGCTAAGTACACACACACACCAAAACACACTTGCTAATGCTCAAAGCCGCTTCTCTGACATAATTTATTCTAACAATAACTGACAACAAGAATTAATAACTCATCATAACATGACTCTAACATTAATAATCCATCAGTAGTCAGTGAATAATCCAGTCATGCCGGAGTTGCAATTGAAAATCTCTGTGGATCTCCTCTGGCTAATATTTACAAGCTCAGACAGGAAGAGGAAAAACATCCCCAATTTATGAAATCTCAAGTCAGCGTCAAAGGCAAAGCTGTAAATGTTGTGTCATTCAAAATACTTCTGTACGGAAGTTTAATAAGCAGGCTTGTCTAACTGTTTATAGATCATTTCAAAAAATGAAAATATTAAGCTGGTAAAAAAAAACATCTCTAAAGGCAAAACCACAGGAAATTGTGTCACTTTTTCTCAGCGAGCCCTCGTTGAGCTTTTTAAAGTGGAATGACTGAATTTTTTCAGATGATCACGATGGATCATGGGATCACAGGAAGTCAAATGAACTGCAATATTAAACAGGAAAGCAAACAGGATGGTGCTGATGGCAAGATTTCAGTATCATATGAGACTATATGAGAACATACTGCGCTTCAATTCATATATATCCAAAACACTACCGAAGGTGATGAAAATAAACACTGAAGATGATAAACAAGTACATACTTGAGCACTCAGATAGTATGATGAAATTGGGATGTAATGCAACATCATAAAAGTTCATTTTGATATCACACTCAACTTTTTACATGCAAACATTATTAATTAAGCATTTATACAGTTGAATTTTGACACTCATATCTAAAGCAATTTACAAATTTAAGTGCATTAAGGAAATAAAATCTGTGACAGCTCTAGTTGAGCTACATGAACACAGTAAAACTGTGAAATGCATCTAATGCAACTAATGGTTCATACATTTCAACATTTTTGTGTTTGCATTGGCTCAGCATATTTCTAAACCTTCAAAATACAAAAGTGAGTACTCACAAACTACCTCTTCTGTAGCACAGGTGATTGTGGGCAGTATTAGTCCAAGCAGCATGCATAAAAATCCACTGGAAAACGTTTATAATCCGGGCATTTCATGCATATTATTTATTTATTTATTACTTATAAATGATTGGGAACTGGGATGCAGCCATATTCTGACTTGGAGTTCAGAGGTTGAGCGTTTCTGTATTTGCGCCATAGTCAGCACTGCCATCTAGTGGTGGAGGAGAGCAGGAGATAACATCCGGTACACACGAATGTTCAAAACTCAGGGAACTCACAGATTCAGAATCTAATTTAAACCTAGCCGTTGAAAAAACATTAAGAAATCATTCAAATTCATTTATATTTCTAGCTGACTGATCAAATGTCAATCAAATGAGTGTCATGGACCATGTGACTCTCAAGCTGGAGAAAATGATCATCAGATTTCGTTCATGTAGCTCCAGGACACCAAATACTAAAACAATTTTCCATTTATTTGAGTCAAATGTTATGCTTACAATTAGGGTTGTTATCATTTTTGTTATCATAGGCGGAGGGTGAACCAACTCCAGGGAAAGACTAAAAGCAGCCAAATCTATTAACTACAAACATCATAAAGTTGTCTTTTTAGGAAAGAACCAGACATGGGTGTCACGTAGGCTAGTAAAATATTTTTTGGGACTGAATTTGTATTTAACGTGATTACAACTTAATAAAAACATTAGAAATTATATACAGAAAGCGACATAATCACTAACTTTGATCTATTGAGAGTATAAGCACCCTCAAAAAACTCATTTATCGTTATAATCACTGAAGCTTTCTACACTGTAAAATGAATCATTTACTTACACATCTGCGCTTTATTGTTTATGAGAGAATTCAAGAGTTGCGCGCGCTCAGCAAAACTGATGAGTTTCAGCGAGGACTCATCTGAACGCCTCTGATTGGCCATTGCATTCCTAAGATCAACATAATCGTGTGTGATTGGTTGTAATGCGCAACTCTGTAAAAACGCCTAAAAAGAATTACGGTGAAACATGGGCAGAGCTTAATGACGCAGTCGAGACTTTCTATTCATTTGCACTTTGTTAGCAACAGAGGTATAGATTTAATTTGTTTGTGCAGGGACATTTGTCCAATTTAGTGGTCTCCATGGCCTTACACACGCTCCGCCTATGGTTGTTAATATAAACTAAACCATAAAAATACAAATAAAATAACAATAATAATAAAAAAAACTTAACATTTAGTTTAACTTGATACAATACATAAATAAATAAGCAAAAACATTAATAAACAATTAATTAAAAAATATAAAAAAATAAACATAATAAAAATTACAAAAACAAAAAGTGTGAAAACACTTTATATAAATATATAAAATGTATTATTTACATAAAAATAAATTCCAATTTAATATATAAAGAGAAAATTAATGTTACTTAAATACGTGTATACAATAGTGTATGTAAATAAATAAACCATTAAATGAATGAATGAAAAATAGAAGTATTTTACTTTGCGGTTTTAAACATCATGGTTTTTCATTGTGCATTCCAATTAATATATATATATAATTTGTGTCTGTGTGTGTGTGTCTATATATATGTGTCTATATATATATGACCCCCTGGACCACATAACCAGTCATAAAGATCTTTTTTTTTTTTTTTTTTTGAAATTGAGATTTATACATCATCTGAATAAATAAGCTAAATAAATAAGTTTTTCACTGATGTATGGTTTGTTAGAATCAGATAATATTTGGTTGAGATACAACTATTTGAAAATCTGCAATCTGAGGGTGCAAAAAATCAAATATTGAGAAAATTGCCTAATGTTGTCCAAAAGTTTTTAGCAATGCATGTTACTAATAAAAAGTTAAGTTTTGATATATGTACGGTAGGAAATTTACAAAATATCTTCATGGAACATGATCTTTACTTAATATCCTAATGATTTTTGGCATAAAAGAAAAATCGATAATTTAAACCCTTTTGGCTATTGCTACAAATACACCTGTGCTACTTAAGACTGCTTTTGTGGTCCAGGGTCACATATGCACACAAAAAATATTTTTTTTTCCCCCCCAGATACTTTTGTAGTGGTGGGAAAAAACATCTAGACAAATATTTTCTGACAATTTCTACTAATATATTAGGACGACTTTATCAGTGTGGATGTAGAGTGTGTCAGGAGACTGAGGTCTTTCATGTGTATTTCAGGAGCGCATATATTTATCGTCTGTGAATAAACATCAGTCAGTGTGCGTGTGTGTGTGTGTGTTTCCAGGTAAAGAGTGTTTCTCAGGTGAGCTGTGCTCTGCTTAACTTTCCCTGCAGTTGTGTTCCTCCCGCCGCCCGCGGCTCATCCTGCTAAAGAGAGTAATTTGGCTTATCTTATCACGTAGACCTCACAGCTGCCTTTTGATTCCTCTCCCTCCTTCTCCTCTTTTCTCTTTTTTTTTGGGCTCTGCTCTTTTTCTCATTTAGTCCAACAAAGATTGTCCTCGGAGATTGACCTTGCGTTTGCCCGCAGGCCGAAGCCCTCATGCTAGTAACTAGATAACACACTCTATCAGCGAGAGTGAAATCGTTGGGAGAACACACTGCTGATAGTAGCATCAATCCAGGCCTGACACCGCCCGGGTCAACCATTTATCTCCCATAATGCCCCGGGCCATGCACTCGCCATCTTGCTTTGCTACATCCTTTTTTTAATAACCTTGGCCACGTTGCGTTTCCACACCGCTCTTCCTTTCTAATCTGCTATAAAGTCTGTGCGAGCGTGTGTGCGCGTGTGTTTGATTTGCACAGGAGTAGTGAAGGTGAACGAATTTACTCTGATATCTCTGATTTCTGAATCTCTGGGTTTTTGTAAAGCACACACACACACTTCTGCTGTTTTTACACAAAACTAATTAGAATTATCAGACTAGCACAAACCTTATCCCTCTACACACACACGTGTATATAATTCTGCTCACCAAGGCTGCATTTATTTAATCAAAAATACAGAAAAAAGTGTAATACTGTGAATCATTATAATTTAAAATAATTATTTTCTATTCCTGTGATGCAAAGTTGGATTTTCAGCATCAGAACTCCAGTCTTCAGTGTCACATGATGAATACATTTGAAAGGAACCGCATTTAATTGAAACAGAAATCTTTTATAACATTATGAATGTCTTTACGGTCATTTTTAATTAATTTAATGCAAAAAAATAAAATATGCATAAACTAAAATAAAAATAAACTAATAAATAAATACATAAAAACTTATTCACCCCAGTATTCGAATATTGAAACAAAATGTTTTATCTACTTTAAAAAAAAAAAAATTATATATATATATATATTACAGATTACATGATGAAAATTGTAGTTTGTAACGTAATCTATGTTACTCATTTTAGGTAATGTATTCTGACTACTTTTTAGATTACATTTCAGATTACTTTTAACCTAACTTGTTTTAAACTTACCATTAAATGTATTGATATAAGAAGCAGAAAGAAAATATATTTTATTCTTTGATACGAACATCATCAAGAAAAAAGTTTGGAAATCCCTGTATTACATGAGACTGAAAACATTCAAGTATTCCAAAGCTAATTGGTATAACATACAGTAGGATTTTTAGAAATTAAAATTTGAAAGGGAAAATCAATTGCTGCCGCTATGTGAATAGGTATGGAATCATATAATCCCTAAAAAAAGTAACTGTAATCTGATTACAAGTATTGTAAAATGTAATTTAATCTAATTACCAGTACTTAATTTTTGGAATATGATTACATAATACAGATTACAGATTACAGATTACCCAGCACTGCACGCAACATAAGAATCTATCTATCATTCTGTCGTTTTATCATTCGTTCCATCTATCTATCTATCTATCTATCTATCTATCTATCTATCTATCTATCTGTCTATCTATCTATCTATCTATCTATCTATCTATCTATCTATCTATCTAT
>JAHKKF010387378.1:0-12264 GCA_019740295.1 Labeo calbasu | reverse complement strand
ATCTTGGATGACAAGGGGGTAGGTACATTATATGTGAATCTTGTTTTGGAAGTGGACTTATCCTTTAAGCAACAAAACTGTATTCAATATTGATAATTCAGGATGTAATGACATCAATATTGTGGTATCGCAATAGCAAAACTGTCTCGATATATAGGTCTTTTGGGCACAAGCTGTAGATTTTTTAAATATTCTAAAAGGTCTTTAAAGTTGTGTTTTAGGGCATTATGCTTTAGCACAGCATCTGTCAAATTAACTAACACCGAAAGTACAATATGGCTTAATTCCTTCATCAATGTTTTCACTGCGCATTTCAAAGCGAAGTAACACTTCATTCAGGCAAACAGCTCATGATCCGATGTTTTCCACACCTCAGAATGGCTCAGTTTACAGTGAATGTGGTGAACTTGTTTACTGCATGCGCTGTGAGTTTAGTGCACATTTAGGAACGCAACGGCCAACAGTTATATTTTATTTTCATGACAGATGATTACAGCTTTTGTAAGCCTGTTTTCACTGAGGCTGGAGTTTTTCCTGACTTAAGTTTTCTTAAGAACAAAGGTTCAGAGCTCTTAATTTTAAACTCTCAAAGTGCATTAGATATTTAAGATATTAGATATTTAGAATTTAACTTTAAAATGTACTAATGTTCATTTTTTCCAAGTCTTCATTTGTCTTTTTTTTTTTTTTTTTTTAATATCGCAATAATTATCGTACCTTGGACTTCATATCATGATATTATCATATCGTGAGATTTTAATATGTTAACGCCCCTACTTATAATAATAACAAATATTTCTTGAGCAGCAAATCAGTATATTAAAATGATTTCTGAAGGATCATGTGACATTAAAAATTGGAATAATGGCTGCTGAAAATTCAGCATTGTCATCAAAGGAATAAATAAAAGTTTAAAATATATTGAAACAATATTTCATAATATTATTCATAATATTATATATTTTCTGTATTTTTAGTCAAATTTTTTTTTTTTTTTTTAAGTTTTTTACGTCAACATAACAATGTGATTGCAAAACAATCTGGAAAAAAGACATTACATGCACATATTAAAATCATTACATGTTCATTTAGTCGCCACCTTGTCAAAAACTTCACTCGCAAATCAATATTTCTGAGCGCATGTCCGTGTCTGGCATTCACACGAGTGCAGGACGTGTGCATCTTATTAGTTTTCTTGGTGCACAAAAAGTGTTAGTTATTTGCGTTATTAGTATTAAAAGTTTTTGAACCTGCGTTGCTGTCTACGCAGGTTCAAAAAGCTCTCTTATTTTATCAAAAATATCTTAATTTTAAGGTCTTACATGTTTTGAACGACATGTGAGTGTGTAATTAATGATAGAATTTTCATTTTGGGGTGAACTAACCCTTTAAAGATGCACATTATGCGTTTTGCCTGAAGTATTTTATAAAATGAATAAAAACATTTGACCATGTTTTTGTTTGCTTAATATTCCTATTATTTAGTTATGGCCAGTTACTGGATAGGATTTATGATGGATATAAGGGTAGGTGTACATGGCGCTTGAGTTTACAAACATAATACTTTTGAAAACATCGCTTTAAATATATTATCTCATGATTTGGAAATAAAATTGCATTTCTTTTCCTATCAAATTTCTTCTTTAAAAGTCCTAAAGAATTGTTTAATGAAACCGTTTGAATTTGCGATCATTAAATTTCTTGGTGTGTGTTTGCACGTTGCCCAATTTACCTTCTGTATCGGTGGGGTTGAAGCCACAGATATCACAGATGCAGCGCACCCACTTGTTCATCTCCTCTTCAGTGTCTGCCACCAGGTAAAAGATCCGGTCGATAGTCTTGATGTCAAAGATGAAGCTGTGCTCCAGGTCCTTCTTGTTGAATGTGAGACCGGCGTCCACCTGCTCGCACAGGTTCAGATCGATCACGCGGATGGGCTTCTTGGCATGGTCATTCTTGTAATACTCCAGCACGTCTGGGTCTCCTGACAGCCTCCCACTGCGCAGAACAAACCATCGCTTCTTCCATGCCTGAAAGGAGAAAGGAGAACCAATTGATTTATGTGCTACAACACATATAAAAAGTCACATTACTAATGAAGAAACCACATATTGAATGATTCTCCTGACCAGTTTTGCAAATATGTACCATGGAGGCAAGTCAGTTCCATTGATGGCCATCTTGACAAAGTTTTGAATACAAGACTCTGTTATATCCATGATTGTAAATCAAAAAGCAAGAGCCGTGCTGACCATTGCAATTTCTCCCTCCTTTTTTATACAAGTGGACTATCTCTACATGGAGTTTAGAGTTTAGACTGAACATGTCCACAGCCTACAAAGAGTTCATCAGACTGGCCTCTCTGGAATATTCATGCTGTTATGTAATAATATTATTACACGAGAACCGTACCAAATTATCGCCGACTAACTGCAGGAAAAGCATTTTGAGATGTTTCAGCCCTACAATAGTCATTGCAGGTGTTTTTGTGACACCTGATCCTATTGATCCAGCTGCATGCAGTGGACACTGAGGTTTCAGACAGGCTCACTCTGGCAAGCCTCCACTCAAAAGTCTGCTTAGAGATACTGGCTAAACCCTCTGCAGACAGACTTTAATTTAACACCACCCAAAAGACTGCGAAGCACTCACGCTAAAAGAGGTAACCGACAATTACAGCTTGATTATGCATGTTTTTCCCATTTAAAATAGAGGGAAAATGGAAATGCTGGTTTTGTATAAAAAGCAGAGTTCAGAATGTCACAGATTGTGAAAAAGTGAAGGGGGCAGCAGTTCAACTCTTTGAAAACTAGGATACATGAATCTATCAGACGGGTGGATGTAAAACATGGTGGAAGCAAAATAAAAGAGCGCAACATTATGTGAAAATGAAAAGCATCATCAGATGAAAGGGAAAAAAGACATGCAATTACAAAAAGATGGAAAGAAACTAGATAATACTGCATGGTATAATGGTCGACCTGAAAGTCGTTATTATTATTCGTAATGGTCTCACATTATTTTACAGACTAATTCTCACTATTAACTATTAACTATGACTTTGGCTTCAATAACCTCCTAATTCGCTGCTTATTAATAGTTAGTAAAGTAGTTGCTCGGTTAAGGTATGGGGTGGGATTAAGCGATCCAAAATATGGTCATGCAGAATAAGGCATTAATATGTGCTTTATATATACTAATAAACAGCCAATATGCTAGTAATATGCATGCTAATAAGCAACTAGTTAATAGTGACAACTGGTCTCTAAACTGAAGTGTTATATTAGTTACTAATAAAATAATACTCTTAAATTTATTTAGTAAATTTAATCATTTCAGTCAAGTACTTACAGTCAAATCATTAATCAAGTACTTTCCAATACTCCAATTAAATATTAGTTAAAAATAATGAGTATGACACATGTGATATTCATATTTTGTATGTTTCACAGATATTAAATTAATAACAATAAAAATATTTAAGATTAACATTTTTTAAATTTTGATTTTTTTTCACATCCTTATTTTTAATTTATTAGTTATGAATGGTTTATTTTTTCTTTTTTTAATAAGTGAGAATGGGTCTCTAAACTAAATAGGGCTCTAAACTAAACTACCTTCGTTATTAATGAAATAATACTCTTGAATTAAGCATTTTGAGCAATTTCAGTCAAGTATTTTCAGTCGCATAACACTGAGTAATCGATTACTTCAATGAAAGTTATGAGTACGACACATGATATTCATATTTTGTATATTTCACAGATATTAAATTTCAACAAGCTCACATAAGCTAAAAATATTTATAACAAATTAAGACTTAATAAGATATATATTACATCTTGATTTATTTTTTTTTTAATGTCTTAATTATGAATATTTTTCATTATTTTATTTCTTTAGATTTATTTTGCCATTTTTATGCCTTTATTTAGATATGACAGTGTAGTTGGACAGGAAGTGAGGTGGGAGAGAGAGAAGCGGGTGGGATCAGGAAAGGTCCACAAGCGGGGATTCGAACTCGGGACGCCCGCAGCACAACGGCAGTATATGTCGGCACGCTAACCACAAGGCTATTGGCACCAACATTTTTATTTTTTTGTATATATTCATAATCTAAAAAGAAAAGAATAAAAAAAACAACATCATCACATCACATGTCATTTGTAAAGAGAGTACAACTATTTCCAAAACACTTTCCAAAAAAATTATTTGAATAATGTTTTAAATAATTTAAAGGGATAGTTCACCCAAAAACGATAATTACAAACCCCATGATTTGATTTACTCATTCTCTTCTGAGCTTTATAATGGCAGTCAGTGTCTGTTGATTTTTAGAAGTCCAATAAAGCACATCCATCCATCATAAAAAAAGTACTCCACATGGCTCCAGGGATTAATAAAGGCCTTCTGCTCCCCTGGAATGTTACTCTCTTGTCCATATTGCTCTTTATAAAGTTTAAAATATGTATTTTTTCTTACTCAAATGCCCCATTTCACTTCAGAATGCATTTATTAACCCCCTGGAGCCACGTGAAGCACTTTTTTACGATGGCAAAAAATAGTAAACATACAATATAAGACCTAAATACCTAAAGTTTTGCTTAGATTTCCCCTTAAACTATAACAGACCACTCTGTCTTAAACAAGATTAGGAAATTAACCCTGAGGAAAAGATCACAGCCTTCTGTCATTAAAGCACCAGACTGCCAGGAATCTCAATCTGTGTTGTTGTTTATTTTTTACCATCAGGTTTGGAGGGGATTAACAATGCTGTACTTTACCCCCTCTCACCCCCTCTCAGCTGTTTTTCCATCCACAGGGTTCTCTTTGTTAGAGAGCCAAGCTCTGGCCCTCTGGATATCACCCCACCGCACAGCAACACAAGAGGCAACAGCCCCGCCATGCCAAACCAAACACACACACAACATGACACTCAACAACTGATCAGCATGATAGACCTAATTGTGTGATGTGACCTAAATTTCTCTGTGAAGTATCATCCGAGCATCATGTCACCCACATTATGTTTGGAAAGCTGTCACAGTCACAGGCTGAACATTCTCACTCTTGACTCAAAATGAAATGATAAAAGGTAAAAACACGTCAGATGGAGGGTGACAGGACAAGTCCTACAATTAACAGCATTAGCTTTGTTCCTCTACTACGGTTAAGCCAACACAGAGGCCTCTTAGATTCTGCCCGCCGCTTCAAAACAAAGCATTCGAAGCTCACATTACACAGATAGTGTGTGCATGTGTATGTTTACTGGCAGGAGAGAGCCCCGGCTAACCTGTCACACGGATCAGTTTACGTGGGCACAACGACACAGACGGAACAAAAGATCTTCCAGAGAACTGCATCAGTGAACCGTGAACATTCAGGAGAACTCACGTCATACAAGAATAACACTGATAAGTTTAAATCAATAAAACGGGAGGGGAAAATGTATAAACTAATAAAATACAATTTAACGGGAAATGACATATTGGCTATGTTTCATCAAGTCATAGATAAAATTGCTTAAATGAACCTCTCATGGATACTTCTGAAATTAAATTCATTAAAAAAAAAAAAAAAAAAAAAAAAAAAAAAGTGCGTCAAAGTCAACAAGTTTCTTCAAAAAACAAAAAATAAATGAAATGTGTAATGTGGCACAGTATCTAAAAACTGATTACATAATTACATTTTTACATTGGAATTTTATTAAAACTACTTTTAAAAATAATGATTAAGAAGTCTACACTTGCATGTAAATCTTTATGACATTTTTAGTCATTCAATTAAAAAAAAATATTGAAACTTACATTTGAAACCAACATGAATACAAAGATTACATTTCTAAGACTCATGCAGTTTAAACTACACACTTCTTTTTAATTGGTATTATTATTATTTATTTTGTATCTTAGATACTCTTACTTGTCACTGACCCTTAAAAAAATGGAAACTTTACTCTGTTCAGACAAGAGAAAAATAATTATTCCAAAGTATTAGAATAGACTTAAACAGTTTTTGATTCTGGCAGCTGCAGTAGAGAAATCTGAAGGGGATAGAAATGTCAAACTTGTTTCATTTCGGAGAAGCAATGTCTTCATTTTGGAGGAAAGTGGCCAAGTCAAGTGAGCCATAAACATCACACTCCCATTTGTGCACTGTCTCTCTCTCACTCACTTACACACAATGCTGGTATCTAACTGACACACTCGCCTTTGTCAGTACAGCAAGATGTCCTCATTTCAGACAAAAACACTCCTACATGACATCCAATCCGGCCATCCTGCTCTGGAATACATCAATCCTACCTTGAGTCCCGGCTCCTGAATCCAGCGCAGGCACAGAGAGTGTAGTGTTTAGCCACCTGTGGTAAGTGCCTGTCCCATTTTCTTTAATGTCAGTAAGCCAGTAAGAGCACATAAAGCCAAAAACTCTCCAAAGACGACCGATCTGTGGAAGCGCATGTGGGATGCTCCGTCTCCCAAAGAGCAACGACTACAGCTGGTCGCCTTAAGATCCCGAAGGCATCCAAACTGACCCTTACACTTCTACAGAGTTTCAAGATCCAGTCCACATCTCGAAAAAGTCCTTCAGCTCCAGAAGTAGTACGTAAAATGAATGTGTTTGTGTATAAGGAGGGAGAGGGAGTGGGGACAGGGTGGGACGAAATTGAAGAGGCCCCTCCAAGTGTGGCAGCAGCTGTCTGCCTCACGCACACACACACATGCACACAAGTGTGATGCATACAGAGGCATAGGGCCACAGTGTCACTGTCTTGACTTAACAGAGATGCCATTGAGGGACAAACTATAGGGGAATGCCATCCGAACTGAATCACTGACTGGTCAGTCTCTCGGCGGATAATTGACGTAATCAGGCGCAGCGATGGAAAAGAGATAGAAAGAAATAATGCTTCGAAAAAATGCCAAGCAATGTGAGACCACAAGCTGTTGCTGTCGTAGCAAAACGGCACGACTCGCATAGACAGCCAATGCATCAGCATTCATTTCTCTCATGCCTGAAATTCCAAGCGCATTACCCTGCACCGTATTTTAGATGAGGTGCACAATCACATTGGGCTTTCTGAAACACGGAGACATGTAAAGTGTTTGTGCTTCTCCACAACATCCTCTCCTACCGTTCTCATCATCGTTGTTTGCAATTATTACTTGTCTCTTTGGAATAAGTTGTTTTTGATTGCTGAATTGCAGCACTGAGTGGTATAAAATGTTTGCAGAATATGTAGATCATTAAAGCAAGAAAATAAATACATTATTTGAAAGAGACACAAAGACTTGGAACTGACTAGTTCATAAAACAAGTAACAACAAGTAAATTAATAAAGATATAGTACAATCACAACCCAAGTTTACTGAAAATATGTTCCTGTGATGACATTTCTGCAAAATGATACTGTTTTTACTTGCAAGTTTCGTAACATTTTCAAAGCGAAATGTGCAGTGGCACTAAAAACATGAAAAGTTTTACCTGAAACAGATGAAGATAAATCTGGTGATGTTTCTTTACTTTGGTTGTTGCCAGTCCAGCAATGAAATATCTGAAAGGCTAATGCTCTACTGCACTGACTTGAAAATGATGTACCACCTACAGTTGAGGTCAAAAGTTTACACACACCTTAATTATTTTACCAAAATAAGATGGATCATACAAAATGCATGCTTTTTTTTCATATAGTCCACAAGAGAAAATAAGCTACATTTATAAAAAATGATCCTGTTTAAAAGTTTACACGCGCTTGATTCTTAATACTGTGTTATTACCTGAATAATCCACAGCTGTTTATTTTATTTATTTATTTTTTTTAGTGATAGTCGTTTATGAGTCCTTTGTTTGTCCTGAACAGTTAAACTGCCCGCTGTTCTATTCTTTGTTTTTTCAGAATTTTTGTGTATTTGAACCCTTTACAACGACTGTATGATTTTGAAATTCATGTTTTCACACTGAGGAAAACTGAGGGACAGGTATGCAACTATTACAGAAGATTCAAACACTCACTGATGCTCCAGAAGGAAAAACGATGCATTAAGGGGGGTGAAAACTTTAGAACAGAATGAAGATGTGTATATTTTTCTTATTTTGCCTAAATATCTTTTTTTTTTCCATTTAGTACTGCCCTTCAGAAGATACTTGCATGTTTTTCAGAAAACAAAATTTAAATTTACCCTTATCTTCAAATTCCAAAAGTTCTCACCCCTCTTTTCACCTATTCTTAATAAAAAAAACAACATGCATTTTATATGATATCTCTTATTTTGGTAAAATAATTAGCATTTTGCAGATTCTGCAAGGCGTATGTAAACTTTTGACCTCAATTGTACATTTAACCCAACCAACAATGTTGACAATGCTAATGTGAGATTAAAACGCATTTGCTGAAGCAACCATGCAATTTTAGCTTGTTTCTACGAGTCTTCAAGCTCTTTTACTGTGACTAGTGTTTACAGGATGCAAAACAGAGCACTCTGCATTGCAAGTGCAATGCTTACTAAGCAAGTTTACTGCATCATACATATCGAGCAGATTACGTGACACAAAATTACAATATGTATTAGTTTACAAATTATGCACTGTGATAAAAGGGTTTTGAGTTTGTAACATACTACTGTGCAAGGAACCTGCAAATATAAGTATTTATTAATAGATAATCCGCCCCATAATCATAATTTGTGTGAAAAGGAATAAAAGTTGTTGGTGTTTTTTCTGACACTAGTGTTCATTTGTATGCAAAGGTTTTGCAAAAATGTCAGTAAAGGCACATATTTTTAATGAGCCTATATTGTTTTTTACAGGTTTGGGTAAAATTCTTTATTTAACAAGCAGCCTCCCATGCATTTTAAAAGTCTGAACTCGATTTGAGATCTGTGTTATTATTCTTGGTTTGAGTACCGCTAAAAAATTCATTCAAACATGAACATGACAAAGTGCAAAGCTCTATTGTTCTCACATTGTTTTATGCGTGTTATAAATATTACCACGTCCAAAATTTTGCGACAAAACTGTGGTCTAATTTTCAGCACATATTACACACACCAGTAAGATGAGATGGTTCTGTGTTTGCGAACACTAGAAGAGAGTACAAATTAGATCAGTGGTCTCTAAGGAGACCAGAGCTGGAGAGTGTGTGAGAACTGACAGTTGGATCATTTGTAAGTGTGAGATCGTTCCGAGACGGAATAACCGTGACATGTTCGCATCTGCCTGCCAAAGCCACTCCATCTTGACTGTATAGTGAAGAGCATCGCATATCATGCGTGTGTTAGACCCATGGCGTGCACTTTACTGGAGAGCTACTTGATGGGTGCATTTATAGGCAATGTGAAAATTACTGAGTTACTGTTGTAAAATGCCAATTCTGCTAAACCAGACATCAGATCATCTTTGCCTGCATGTCACCCCATACTAACAAAAATAGAAACAACTCAGAAAACAGATTCTGGGTTATTTTTTTTAACCCAAATGCTGGTTTCAACTTGTTGGGTCATTTTATTGGGTTATTTTTTTATATTTTTTACCCAGGTGCTGGGTAGTTTTTCTGTAACTAAGTTGCTGGTTCATTTTTAATGCTGGGTTATTGTTTTCTAACCAACCGCTGGGTTGAGCCTGTCTTTGGCAAAACAACCCAGCTGCTGAGTTACAGTCAGAGTGTGGGCTTTTTGAGTCCTCTACAGGAAAGAGAGGATCTCAGCACCGCCAATTTGGTGCACTTCTTCAGGCAAAATAAAAAAAAGGTTCTTATAGATTTCATTTCATTTATAAAGTCATTACTGTGCTGTAAATTGTATTATTATACACAACGCAACACAAGGACGAGATGTCAGTCAGCTGCGTCAGCAGTGGTCTTGTCGCATGATGGAAACGCCTTTTGCTTTACATAAAATAAGTGGATTTTATTCATTATAGTACTAAGTTATGTCTAAAATGCTTGTTAAAGGAGTTTAAATATATGTAATATTGTGAACTATGCCGCATACACCCAAATAAATTCAATTTATCTTGCATTTTGTCCATGTGTTCTTGCTTAATAAATCTTTTGATGCTGTTGCCTCTAGTAATTCTGTGTGTGGTTTTCATAAGTTGTGGTCCACTTTAAGCCAGCAATATAATAGTTTTTAAACAAGAGCTGACTTAAATAAAATAACTGTCTAAATGACAGCAGTGTCCATCTGTGAAGGATGTAGGCTGTCAAACATACACAACTGTTTCTATTCAAAAATAATGCTTTGATAAGGAGGGTCAAAACAGGACAGAATATAGCCTACTACTTCTAAATTAAGTTTGTTTGTTTGTTTTTTTTTTTAATGTAAAAATGTTGATAACATTATAAGTGGACATCAGAGAACAGTACAAAATAATAAGAAAGGCACTTCATGACTCCTTTAATTAGAATTACTTTAGTAATAATAAAAATAATAATTATTATCATAAAATATTTTTTGTTTTACAGAAAGAAGGCCCCCAAACAGATTAAAACAATGGCTAGAACACTTGATATTCACCTACAATTAAATAACTTGCATTAATTGCTATGATAATCACCCTGCAGCAGGGCTGCACAATTACAGACGCCACAAAAATTAGGGATGGGTCATGAGACTTCAGCTTTTGTGATATTTTGGTAACTCCCTATTTGCATGTTCCTTCTTTTGTCGCAGATAGTGACAAAAAAAAAATGTTTCTAAATTCTTCTTCAACAATGTTTTCAAACACTATGATCTTTTGTATTATTTATTGTATCGTGATTGCATTTTAATTCTTTATTTTTTATGATAGGTTACATATGAAGAGTTCACTTGCAAAAACATAACTTTTAATAATACAATTTTCAAAAATAATGTTTTTTATTCTGCAAGTAATACCAATCAAACTTCAGTAAAATAACAATAGCTCCAAAAATACAATCAACTAACACAATAAAAAAAAAAAAAAAAAAAAAAAAGATTTATGAAAATGAATAAATGGTTTTTGCAAATAAACTCTTTATATATGGTTTTATTTCATAGACTGATTTTTTTGTTTGTTATTTTGGGTCATTGTGAATGTTACTTGCTTTCTCTACATTTTTTCAATAAATTAAATAATTAATTTATTGTGTTTTCCTTCATTTATTTTAGGCCTGGCACTTTATTGTGTCTCACCCTTTTTTAATCCACTACAGAGAGACTAGCAGTCTAGCATGTAGCCCTGCCCTCAGTGACCTGAGATGAATCTCACGACACAATGCTGATTAATCAATATATATTTTTTTTTTCATTGGTCACTCCTTAACAGGACTGAATCTAACCAGCTCCTTTCTATCACCACCCTATGTAACAATAAGGAAACAGCCCTGTGTGTTTGGGTTGAAAGGCTAGTAACCGACGGGATGGCGGCTAAGTGCATAATAATAGAACTGGCCTGTCCAGACCTGAACACATGAAGACACACATGTGGGCACCTCCCCCTCGCCATCTACTAGCTCTCTGCATGACATCATTCTCTCAAGTCTCACTGCCATCTATCTCTTCATGCTACAGCCAGTCATCCCGTGCACAGTAAACAGGACTGTCAGTGCCAACTAAGCCACATGCAAAGATGATTCATTTAAATGGATTTTGATTGGCAAAGCAAAGTTGATTTTGCACCGATTAAACAGACCAATGAAATCCAACGTGAAAAACCTCCAGCAGATTCGATGACGTATGTCTGTGGTTAATGGTGCAGTGGGGTCAGTGTGTCAGAGTTTGTCAAACCCCGACAGATGTGGGAGATAAGAGGAAGAGTGGGGTATCAGGTTTGGTCACAGAAATAACAAGCTATGAGAGCATGTGCAAGTATGCATATGTTGCAGCTGAATGCTCCAGCGTAAAGAGGGGTGTGTCAGGATGCCTTTCTGCCGAGAACACGCTGTCAGCTACATGTCAGGGCAAAGCCCAGGTTGGGTCACACCTGCCACTTGTTTGTTCATCATCCAACTCATGCTCTCTCTCACTTTCTTTATTTCTAGTGACAGCATGAAACTGCAAAACAGCCTGGATTCCTAACTCTGTAATGACGCTGTATAATCTCATTCTATATAGTGACGCTCTATAATGACCCTTCAGATGTGTCTTACAAACGAAACTTCAGTCACAGTGCTCCTTTCCTATTTTCCTATTATAGTAAAAAAACAACAACATAACAGTCAGGTCACTGTCAGGTACTAGTACTCAGCTCACAAGAGGCATGCAAATTGTTAATATATTTTAAAATACAGTTTTAAAAATTATA
>JAHKKF010387345.1:0-13453 GCA_019740295.1 Labeo calbasu | reverse complement strand
GCTGCTCCATAATGAATGCGTCTGACTGCACGTGATGGAAATTTACGACTAATCACGGAACCGGCATTACTGAAGAGATGCGCATCATAATCGCATGCAATTATTTGCACAGCCCTAATTATGAGCAAATAAGCCAGTGAGTGATCCCCTGCAGCCATCTACTGGTGTTTGTATTCCAGCAGGTGGCAGAAATCATCCTCTAAAGCAGAGGTTCCCAAACTTTTAAATTTCACGACCCACCTAGACAAATATAATAATAATATAAATAAATTTCAGGACCCACCTGTAACGGGGACTCTTGAGAAGCGTGATAGATCCAGATACGAGCTTTAGTGAACACAACGTAGTCAAGACAAGCAGGGTTGAACTCCACAGTAATACGTAGGGCAAGACAAAAGCAAAATCCAAATGAACAGGCAGAAGGTCAAAATCCAAGTGAGCAGTCCAAAGTAGCAAAATAAACAGGGCAATGAAACAAGGCAAAAACTATGGCAAAGAAACAAGGTAAAACATGACAATTAAACAAAACCGTGGAAGTAACGAAAACAAGGCAATGAAAATAGGGAAAACGCTTGGTAGAGTAGGCACAGGCAAAACAATACTTCACGGTGGCTGTTTGGCATGGCCTGCCTTATATGGCTGCCAAACAAGAAGTAACTATAGAAGCAGCAGAGGGAGCGGTAACAGACAGACCATGGGTGAGGGCTCCCTCTGCTGGCGTGGCGTTACAGAATCCCCCCTCTAGGAGCGACTCCTGGCGCTCAGAACAACAACAGTCCAGGAGGGTGGGGGAACAAAGGCAAAACAGGGGGTGGGACGGAGGGCCAGGTCCGTGCAGAGGAGGTGGGCCTGGATCGTGGAGCAGTGACAGACAGTGAACCACTGGAGGACCTAGGCCATGGAACAGTGGCAGACAGTGAAGCACTGGAGGACCTGGGCTGTGGAGCAGTGACCAACAGTGAAACACTGGAGGACCTGGGCTGTGGAGCTGTGGCAGACAGTGGAACCCTGGAGGACATGGGCCGTGGAACAGTGGTAGACAGTGAAATACTAGAGGGCCCGGGCCGTGGAGCAGTAGCAGACAGTGGAACCTTGGAGGACCTGGGCCGTGGAGCAATGGCAGACAGTGTAATACTAGAGGGCCTGGGCCGTGGAGCAGTAGCAGATGGTGGCACCTTGGAGGAACTGGGCCGTGGAGCAATGGCAGACAGTGTAACACTGAAGGGCCTGGGCCGTGGAGCAGTAGCAGACAGTGGAACCTTGGAGGACCTGGGCTGTGGAGCAATGGCAGACAGTGTAACACTGGAGCAGAAGTCCACCATTGTAGATTCTGAGGAGCCTGGAGCCATGGTAGAGCTGGGAGCCATGGCGGGGCAGGCAGAGCAGGAAGCCATGGCGGGTCAGATAGAGCAGGCAGAGCAGAGAGCCATGGCAGGGCAGGCAAAGCAGGCAGAGCAGGGAGCCATGGCAGGCCCCGATTGGCCCCTTGACATGACATGGCAGGGACATGGTAGGGAGAGAGTTCAGAGGTAGTCTCCATGACTGTGACAGGACGGGCAGAGAGTTTATAGGAGGACGCCGCCCCCTTAGGGGGCTCTGCAACTGGAGATGCCACCTCCGGGGGCATTGGCACAGGCTTATGGTCAAATGAGATCTCTGGAGTAGACTCATGAGCAGACAGGACGGTGAGTTCATGAATGGACGCCACCTTCTTAGGAGGTTCTACAGCGTATGCTGACACCTTAGGAGGTATTGGTGGGAACTCGTGGACAGGAAAGGCCTCAGGAGCAGACTCGTGGACAGACGAGGCCACTGGAGCAGACTTGTGGTCAGGCGAGGCCTCTGGAGCAGACTCGTGGTCAGGCGAGGCCTCTGGAGCAGACCCGTGGTCAGACGCGGCCACTGGAGCAGATCTGTGGTCAGATGAGGCCTCTGGAGCAGACCTGTGGTCAGACAAGGCCTCTGGAGTACAGTGTGTAGCCCACATGCTTAAAATGGTGATCGCCATGACAGGCAGCATAGAAGATAGTGGGATGCCTGCCGGGCTTGAGGGTGTGGAGACTGTGAGGTTAGAGAGCGTGGGCTCTGTGTGGCTTGGGAGCTGAGACGAGACCTGGTGAGGCTTTGGGATGTCAGCTAATACGTGACGAGGCTCTGGGTGGTCAGCTGATACGTGACGAGGCTCTAGAGGATCAGCTGAGGCGTGACGTGGCTTTGGAAGGTTAGACGGGACCTAGTGAGGTTCTGGCAGGACAGCCGTAGTTTGGTGAGGCCCTGTACTAGCAGCCATGTCGTGAAGAGGCTCTGTTAGGAACGCAGCTGTTTCTTGGTTTGATTCAGGAAGGTCTGTCGTGACTTGACTTGACTCGACTCAGGGAGGTCTGCCGTGGCTTGACTTGACTCATGAAGAACAGCTGTGTCTTGACCTGGCTCATGAAGATCAGCTGTGACTTGACTTGGCTCATGAAGGTCAGCTGTGACTTGACTTGGCTCATGAAGATCACTACTAATATTTACATTTTAATTTCTTCATTTACAGACGTTAATGAGTCTATGAAATACGTCCATAAAAACTCAAAACATGCTCATCCGATGCGGATGTATGCCACACTGTTAAACTCATTGCGGGGTTCAGTGCAGGAAATGCATTCATGATCCTTCTGTGTGTGTAGGGGAGAGCGAGACACAACCCAAAACTTTTTTTTTTTTTAGCAAAACATAAGAAGCAAAGCAGAACTGTCTTAAACAATTAGGAGATTAAAATAATTGTAAAATAATTGTAAAAATAATAAACACGTGTCTCATTTTGAAAAAAAACACTAAAAATTGAGGTAACAAATTTACTTTAGCCAGAAATTTACTTTTGCAATGGTTAAACAAATGTTCAGTCTTTTTGAATGAAGATTTCACATTCAAAAATCACATTTTTTTGTCCCTCTATATATAGTGATGATATGGCAAGGAAATAAATAGGACTTTTTTTTTTTTTTTTAATTTTGTTATGCTATGCATGTGGAAAATTTAAAGCAGGTAGTGTTACAGTTAACCCTGCATTTGTGAAATGCTTTTTACTGACTGTTTCCTTATTGGTAGGTAGCCAAATGCATATAAAGGAATGAAACAACAAACTCTATATCTTTTGGAAAGATACAGGGCGGAGTTCAAACAGACAGTAGAAATGAATGAACATTCCTGAAACATATTTCACAACATTTGAGTTTTCCAGTGTATGCAATGTCATCAGGGCCAGCCCTGGCCAATTTGCTGCCCTAGGCAAGATTTTACCTGGCACCCCTTGCCTCACAGACCGTTCCACCAATAATCATTCTGTTCAAACATTCACACAGAAACTGCATAGCTAGATATTTCAAAAGTGCATCTGAAGAGAGAAATGGAGGAGTGTGTGTGACTATTTGGTGTTACATTTTCTTATTAAAAAAAGATGATGATAGTGAAATGGTAAAACTTACAATAAGGTATCATTTGTTAACATTAGTGAATGTTTTAACTAACTTGAACTTACAATAGCCATGAGTCTTGTCCGGTCTGCCCACAACCAGAGGTCACCTGTGCTTCATATTAACTCTCACACTACACAGACTGTTGCACTACACACTGGACTTACTGGATTACTCTTGTGTCTTGCCCTGTTTGTATCTGTTTCCTGGTGACGACCATGCCTGTTGCATGACTATGTCTCTGTCTAAGGATAAAAGCTTGCACATGGATCCGCCCGCTTCACGTTTCGTTCGCTCTGTAACAACAATAAACAATAAATGTTAATGTTAGTTATGGAAAATTAACCTCATTTAAAACTGTTTCCTGTGAAACTATAACAATATAGGTGCTGCCTAAGGCCCCGATCAGACAGAACGCATTTTTGCAGCGAGAGGCGCCTTTTTTGAATTGTTTTCTATTGGCAGTGAGCGTTATGCGTGCTGTTTATGCGCCCGGGCGCCTTGCGTTTTAGCCGCTTGCTGCGCCTTGCGTTTTTGCCGGAGCGCTCCGAGCACCTAAAGTTGGAAAAAAAAGCAACTCTTAGCAGAAAAGCACCCGACATCATTGCGTTTTTTTCCGTTGTCCAATCGAATGAATGGAGAGGCTGGCCTTCCGTTGTGGTGACGAAAGTTTTACTGTTGCTTAAAAAGTACGGAGACTGCAGTGATGGAGGAGAAACTTTTGGTGTCTATCGCGGGTTACCCGGAGCTGTATTTTTTTTTTTTAAGGTTGTTGCTGATATGACAGCTTACTTATCAGCTAAAAACCAAAGATTTTAGAGCGCTCGCACTATAATCATTTCATTAGATTGACAAGAATGCTGATTTGATGGTTGCCTAGCAACATAAAAAAACGCAACGCACTGCGATGCGCCTCTTGTTTTCAGACGTAAAAAATGCATTCGGTGTGATCGGGGCCTAAGTCAGATTATAAAATAAACACAAACAGCTAGAATAATTATGGTGTTCCTGCACAAAACAAATACAGTTTTGTTTGAACACTTTTCTATCATACATGTCCCTGTTTATTCTTAAAAATAAATTTAAAGTGTTCAATTGCCACGAATCAAACTGAGAAATGTACATCTTTAAAGTAAACATCTATCAGGTAACATCTATCAGGTGTATATGGTAGTGCAGCTGTGCAGGGGAAGATGCTTCGAACTGGGGTGGGACGATCGTTTTTTTTTTAAAATTATATTTTAAATTCATAGTATTGAAGTAGTAATGGTTAAAAAAAAAAAAGGATCGGCAGCGCCCCTAGCATTTGCCTATTCCGCCTAACCATGGGCTGGCCCTGAATGTCATACAGCGCAGTGAAGTGAGCGAGTTTCTTCTCATAAATAATGCGGACCGAGCCTTTTAATACTGAACCGTCGCTCTGAGACCCTCATTGTTATTAGGCTATTACCGGGACCATACCATTAACAAATGGTTCAAAAAAGGGTCACCCACACATAAATACATTCAAATAACTACCTAACTTAAACAAATTCACATCTCATTTAGAAAAAAACAAATAAAATTAATAGCATCCATAAATCATTTTCACTTATACACTACAACAAATCACTAAAACACTATATATACATTACAGCAAATCATATAAATAAACAACAACATGAGAAGAGTCTGGCTGCAAACATGCACTTGCATTTTCAGACCTGCATTCTCAGACAACAGCACTTCTGCAGAGACTTTGCGAATTGTGTTCATATTCTGCTGTTTTGTGGCCACAAATTTGTGGGTCTTGTCTTTATCTCCTACAGATGACATGCATGACCCTGTACGTTATGCTGTTAAATTTGTTTTAATTTAACCACCACAGTGTCTTGTCTCCATAAGCAAGATATGTGTGGATTGCAAGTGACGTCGCAGATAGAAGAGAGTGCAAGTGGCGATTGTGAATGACATTGTAATTTAGTTTCTTTTTTCTTGTCTTCACCACCTGGCTACTGTTGTAAAATGTTGAGAGATTCAATTAAAAAAATAAAATAAAAAAGTCAGATAAAGTAAATAAAATATAATAAATAGGAAAATAAAAAAGACTGCAAGTGACGTCACTTGTGGAAGGACTGGTGTCTGAGAGTGCAGGTCTGGGAGTGCAAGTCTGAAAATGCAAGTGCATGTCTGCAGCCAGCCCCTATTGACATGCTTTGTGTTTGCTCGTTGTTACACCTTCCCTTCACCAGCGTGCACTCTGGCGAATAGAGACCTGTCCTCCTTTAGCGTGCATAGAGAAGATGACATAGACTACCTAACTTGGAGCATAAATATTTAGACAAATAAATCAAAAGAAACATACAAAAATAAATACAAATTTACAAAGGAAGAGAAAAATTAAAAAGGAAAACACATTAAAACCAATACATAAATAAACAATCAACTTATCAAAACAAACATTTTTAACACTTTAAATTAAAAACATTTATGTGTGGCCTTTTTTTTTTTTAATGAGACATTAATTTTATTTGTCAATGTCAATATAGTGATACCTGCATGTGGAATTGTGGAAGACACCAGCAGATTGCTGTTTATAATACGTTGAACACTGTTGAAATCACTGTAACCGTGTCTAGAAATCACACTTTGGTCACTTGAAATTTTGTTCATCAGCTGTCAGTCTTAACTAAGGAAATTTTTTTTATTTAAATGTTTAAATTTTATGATAACAGGCTATGTTTATATATTACTCTACTATACAGGGTTTAGTCACACAGACATGATAATCCTGACCCTACTGTTATTTAACAATGTACTGATTGTTCAGCTGGGTCAAATGTTTTTTAATTTGACATTTAATTTTTTTTTTAATGTCAAATAATTATAAAACAGATTTGGGGGAAGAAGGGGCATTCTAGTTTCAGTTTCCCTTTTTGAATGATGAATAAACACTATCGATATAGACAGTTATTTTCTCTCATGCAGACACAAAATGTATCTTCTAGTTGGCCCTTGGCTGTAGTCATTGTGATTGTTTTTAAGCGCAACTTTTTAGCCAAGGTGCAACACAGCGAAAACACAGTCCGCTGTCATGATCGTTAGTTTTTTAATGTTGGTTTGGTGTGTCACAGCTTTTATAACATATCTGATTCCAATATTAAATGTTTATACAGTTGTCAGGGTTCATTATTCATTGTAATTCATAATTGACATATCATTTTTAATTTGATGCTCTATATCAATTGTCTACAACTATGAGAGATGAAAACGCTATTTATTTTTGTTTTTTTTAATATATATGTATATATATATATATATATATATATATCTGTTCATTCACAATCTCTGTTTGTTTTCCATTTTGTTACAGAATCTTTAATCTGCGTGAAAGTGTGTCTTCAAACATATTTCTTCTGAAACTCTTCATTAAAGCAGCAGTGATTGAGGAACAGACAGGAGAGCAGATGCTGAAACTGTTAACATCAGTCTGCACCTACAGATCTTTTCCCTATGAAAAGACTGACATAATTAAACAGATTGATTACATGCTGGATCTTTGCTCAAATGTGAAGAAGTATGAGACTCAAACAGGCTGGAGTGTTCTTCCAGTGTTACAGCCAGTTTTAAAGTTACCTGATGTCTGGATCATAGATCTCTCACAGACAAAGAGCTCCGTCCTCCTGGAAGTGCTGAAACTACAAACAAAGAAGAAACCAGTAGAGCTGAGAAGACGGTCAGAGGAAGAGAGTGAAATTGAGAGTTTCCTTCAGTGTCTGCCCTACATCTCACAGCTAAGGTATCTGACAAGTTATTGTAAAATATGATTTCTGTTGTATAAGATGGAATATTGTTTTTTATTTTTTTTTCAGATCTTAAGGAGTGCTGTTCGATTAGGGGCTTGGTTTCGGGGTTTTTTTTGTTTTGTTTTTTGTTAGGTATAGAGTGATGCATTCTGACCATTCACTACATCTGATCTCATTTTTGTCAACACCTAAATCCAAGTGCAGTTTAGACCATTAATCATTAATTTAACCCTCGCGTCGAGTTTTCAATATGGCTATGAAACTTTATATTAAATGTACTTGTTCGGCTATAATCTATTTAGTAAGATGCATCTTGGGATTCCCTGAAGGCGTGGTATACTGAAAGGGGTTTCCTTGGTTTTCACATTCCTTGGAGTTCTGTTCATGTCTGGAGTGCCATCATGGGAAGCCACAGTGGGTATTGAAAAAAAAAATCAAGCAGAGTCTTGTAGGCAGGTTGAAGTTTGAGGAGGGCAAAGACTAAAGAGTCTGAGCCTATGGCTTTGTGGAAAAATTTAGAATGAGAAACTTTCAACAGAAACAGAATGAAAATAAAGAGAGAAGAAAAGTAAGACTAGATGTCTTGTTCCTTCATGATGGTAGAACTAGAACTGACCAGCAGAACTGTCTTGATTTGTTTGTGTCATGAGTTTTAGACTGTGCAGTTAAACCAGCTCTTCAGAGAGCTTCTGACCAATTAGACATTGTCTTAGGTTGGGGCTTTCTAATTGTCCTGTTCTTGCAGAGCACAATTCAGTCACAGCTTCCACAGTGAGAACTGATTGAAATTTACCTCTCTGCTCTGGGTGGATGAGAATCACCCCCTTTGTCTTATAAAATGATTCTCCTTATGAGTGTTGGATGTACCATCTTTAACCTATTATCTTGGATTAACTTCCTAAAGTTGTAAAATTGTAGGTAGGAGATGTCCTGGTCGATGAGGTTTTTTCTGTCCCTGATCTGATCAGAGGCACTGAATATCAACTATGAATATGGGATTGCTAAAATAAACTTCTGTTTGACATGTACAATAAGCAGAATAGTTGCAATACAAAGAGAAATTAACATAAAATATGAATTGGGCTTAAGAAAGCTGATTTCAATCAGTTTAAAAAATACTTAATCTGTCCTGATCCTGATCTTTGAGATTGGCTTGGGACATCCCTTGTTGGAGTTTTTTCTCTAGTTGGGGGCCATCTCTTATGAGCGTGTTTTGTTTTAAAGCTGTGAAGGAGTTAGTTAGCTTCAGAGTCACTGGAGCCACATGGGGCACTGCAGGGCACTGCAGCCTCTTCAGCCATCACTGGGGGTGGCTGATGAGGCAGGCCCGTTCTTCCTCCTCCTCTGTTTGCGGGTCATCGGAGGGCTGGGGCTCCCACTGACTGCAGGTGGAAAGGGGGAACAGTGGGGTGGGACTAGATGGGAAGATGAGAGAAATGAAGTCCCAAAATCCAAGATTCCCCACCTTCTCCATCTCCCACAGGCTGAGAGGCTGATGGAGGCAGATGTTAAAAACCTCTTTAATATCAGCCTCACTGTAGTCTAGATTATCTGGCGGGCGGACAATCTGGTGGTGGGGGATGGAAAAAGGAAGATGCCCATCTCTGCTGAGTCCTCTTTTGGCCATTTCGTACTGTCAGGGTTCGGGTAAAGGAAAGAAGCGAGGACTCAGTGGTGCAAGATAATGGGTTTTTATTAATAATGAAATAAACAAAGCTGGCAACAAAAACTACCCCGAGGGGTAAAAAGGCCATCTGGCTGGCAAGGACGGGACAGGACAGGACAGGACAACATAGGACAGGATGTGTACGATGACGAATTGGCGCAGGACTGAAAACACAATGACAATAAATAAAGAGCAAACGAGGCAAGTAATGAGGGAAAAGCAGGCAAAAGCCATGCGCTCACACAAAAACAAAAACACGAGTACAAGTCCAGCAAAACAATTCAAAACAAGACAAACACGCTGCTAATGAGAATGACATGAAAGCAAGCAGCCAGTGAAAAACCAGCTGCGTGCTACACAGTACAAGACGAAACATAACGTGAAAGCATGCAGTCGAAAAACTCGAGACCGCATGCTCCCACAACAAGACAGAACATGGAGCGTGAGTGTCCGAACACCACGCTTTAACAAGAAACAAGGCACGCAACATGAAAACTAGACATGATGGGAGTGCCAGGGCTCCGTCACAAAACCACAAGAAACCTAGACTGAAGTGACAGAACCCTAACAGTTTTGTATTGGGGTGTAAAATGTTGCAAAACTGCTATACTGAGCATTTAGGTTGCAAAATTTCACCACTGTTTTTTTTTTTAATATAGCAAGTAAAAATTCACAATAAAATTCAACACACAAATGTGTATGAAAAGTAATGTTAAAACCTGTAAGAATAAATTCATGAAAAGTGTTATATTGGTGAGCTTCAGAGACAAGGGATTTATTAAACAAACAATAATCCAAGAACAAGGAGCAGAAACCAAAAAACAGTCACAGAACTGAGGACACCAATACCACATCTTTAAATGGACAAGACCTGACCAAGAACACAGGAAACACAAGGGTTTTAAATACAGATACGGTAACAGGCTGACAAGATACACGTGGACACAATCAAGGAGTAAAGAGGAAGCCAAAAGGCCTACAAACTGACAACAAAAATTAGACAGAAAGCAAGTAAAGGAGGTAAAGTAAAAGGAGGACATGGGTTGGAATCATGACAAATTACATTAATTAACACCACCCTATTCTGTAATTTATTCATGTTTCTCCTTTGTACAGAGGTCAAAATTAGAGAACAACCTGCAATTTCCTAAATTTCAAGGACACTGCTTAGTCCTATTTGAAGTTATTCTAACAGGAGTAGAAGGGCAGTTTAAGGCTATTTCATAAATTTATTGTATTCTAAAGCACAGTATATAAAAAAATCCTAATTATTTGACAAACCCTATTTAACTGCAGTACTCTCATTTTCACTGATATTGCAAGATGGTGGGCTGCTCTAAGGTGACTGAAACCCTGCAACAGGAGGTTGTTCAGATGAAGGCCAAAGGGATGACTCTTTTAGTTACTGCAAGAGAAGTTGGTCATTCCAAATCTGTGATAGCATCTATATACTGTAGCACCTTTAAAGGTAGGTGCTATATAACACTCAAAGTGGTTCTCCTATCATAACAAGTCAATGAACCACCTTTAGTGCTATTTAGCACCATTGTTTTTAGAGTGTACTAATATTTGATAGCAGTAACGCTCCAAAATTGTAATTTTCATCTTTGGTGCTACAGTGGTTATTGTTCTCTTATAACCACAGCTAATATCCCTTCAAATTTTGAGCAATGAAGATTAACAATATTTCAGAAAAAAAAAAAAAAAATTATAAAAAAAAAGTTTTTATAAATTGTGCTCATATTTTGATCTCCACCGCATATAATATCTCTGTAGTCATCTTTATGTATTGTATTGTCTGTAACTGAGCTTCAGCACAAGCATTTTAATGTCTAGCATACACTGTGAAACCCAAGGACTATTTAAAAAACTGCAATAAAAATTCATGTCAAAGCAGACTGTTACTAATCATTCCAAAATGATCAGCACACAACTGTTGAACTAAATAGCATCTTTTTCCTTTTGTCACTTGCATTCTGAAAAGTACATTCACCATTAATTTAGTTGTACTGTGTTACATTCAGTTACATTTAGAGAAGGCTATTTCTGTTATTTGGATTGCAAATAATAGAAATAGCCTTCTCTGAATGTAACTGTAGACTATAATGCTTTATTTTAATACTTTATTTTAACTTAAAGTAAATCATTACTGAAACCTAAATGACTTAACTGAGCATAGCACAGAAAGTAAGCCAACAATAATTTGGAGTGCTTTATGTGTAATATATTGAATAGTGTCTACAGCATGAGTTGAAAACTTACTGTTTAGTTGCTGTAATAGCTGTAATAAGTTGTTACATCTGTATATTTATTCACATTTCTTATTTCCATTTTGTTACAGATTCTCTAATCTGAATGAACCTGTTCAAAACCGATTTCTTCTGCAACTCTTCATTAAAGCAGCAGAGATTGAGAAACAGACAGGAGAGCAGATGCTGAATCTGATAACATTAGTCTGCAACTACAGCTTCTTTAATTATGACATAATTAAACATAGTCATTTCCTGCTGGATCTTTACTCACATGTGAAGAACAACGAAACTGAAATGGGCAGGAGTTTCCTTCCAGCATTACAGTCAGTTTTCCAGTCAGCACCTGATGTCTGGTCCGTAGATCTCTCACAGAGAAAGATCTCTGTCCTCCTAGAAGTGCTGAAACTCCAAACAGAGAAGAAACCAGTGGAGCTGAGAGGATGTTCAGAGAAAGAGAGTGAAATTAAGAGTTTCCTTCAGTGTCTGCCCTACATCTCACAGCTGAGGTAAGAGTATCCTGTACAGCTTACAGTTATTGTGAAATATGATTTCTGTATAAACTGGAGCATGTTTTCAGATCTTAATGAATGTTGTTAGATTATGGGCCCTGTTTATATCAGTGTTAGGTATGGAGTAATACATTCTGACAATTCACTACACCTGATCTTGTTGCATAAATATCTAAATTCAAGTGCGGTTTTATTTGCAAAGCAAGATAAAACTGGCCATCGGTGTGAGTTCTCATCATATCTGTGTATATTTAAACTTAAATGGTCGTATTTATGGGAGATTCTTGTACATGATAGATTTCACCAGCAGATGCTACCAAAGTACATGTGCTAAATGATGTACTGTGCCTGATAATAACAGTTAACGCCAGTCATGATGGTGTTTGTCAGTAGATCAGTATGATTAATTATACTAACGTTCTCTATCATTACTGGAGTCGACATCCAGTTAGTCCTGATGAGCACCATATTTTCATGTGTGTGTATTAGAGATATGCCTACTATTCAAGAAGGATGCAGTTAATGTGCAAAAGAATGTAAGACACAAAATAGTCTTTATTTCTATTCTTCTATGCATCATTTTGCCCCTTTCACTTCTTATGAATGGACTGTTTCATTTATATGCCTGTTGCTTACAGGGAATGAACTCCTAATTAAATTGCACTTTACCAAATTCATTGAAGCTTTATGATTTACCAATCCACGTACACATAAAGGCTAACTCACACCAAGAACAATAATTATAACAAATATACCTGCTAGCAGCAATTTGGGCCAAGTACCGAAGGTGCAGCAAGCAGAGCAAGCATAACACTCACACCTCATCAAATCACATTACATTAAACAGTCTAAAAGCTCTACAATGTGCATCTTTAAAGCACAAAGATATTGTATATAAATGCACCACATGTTATGTGCCACACTGGATTCAAACCCACAACTTGAAAGGTTGGGTCCAGTGGCTTAATAAGTGTGCCACTCATAGGGCTGCACGATTAATCAAATGTGATTTCAATGTGCATTTTGTCAGTAAAGCTGGTTCTGGGATCAGCAGTAAATCTCCATCACCTGTTTTCAGATGGAGCATCAATTACTACACGGAGCCGTAGTTCACTGGTAGGTTATGCAAAATATTGCAGATGATAGTACTGTGCAATTATGAAATCAAAAGAAATTGTTCGCAATAATGTAGTACATCTGCTCTGTTTTTACTCCAAACTCGCTTCATAATGTCATTCGAGTGTTAGAAATAAATCCATCCGTGAGATGATGTGGCTTCTTACACAGAATAAGGCACACAACATATTTCATAGTATTTTAAGCAGTGATAAAGGCATTGCATTATAAATATACTTTATTATAATAAAAATTATAATAAGAAGAACTCCTTATATATTGTGGTAGATGTTTGTTTATTAGTCACATTGAATCTATGAAAGCAGTTAAATCTTCTGTTTATTCAGCTGCAGCGATAAGCATTTTCTAGGTTTCTTCTTTGGGCGTTGTAAGAAAGGCCACCCCTTGAAAGTAAACTATTTCAAACCCTCCCACCTGTGTTTGTGATTTGGACTGTTCTAAAACATTCCACGGAGTGGAAACAAGATGGTATTGAGGAGGGATGTGTAGTGTTTATAGTCAATAGTTAAAAAGTTGATTCAGATAGAAGTGACCCGTTTAAGGATTGTGAGGATATATGTGTGCGTACAACTAATCGTAAGTGCATTTACACAAGTTCACGAGAGACATTAATGATCGCTACAGTGGTATTCAGCCTACGTTTACG
>JAHKKF010387334.1:0-11031 GCA_019740295.1 Labeo calbasu | reverse complement strand
TAACAAATATTTGTAAATATTAGTAATTAAAAATACAGTAATATATTATTTTATTAACTATTTTATTATATATTATATTTTATTATATAATAATATATTATTATAGTTTATTATTCATTCATAAATGTTTATTTTGTATTATTTAAATTTATATATAATCATTAAATCTTCATTAAAATAAATTGGGAGATCTTTATTTTTTATTTTTATATTTTATTTTATTTTTTATTTTTCATTTTTTAGTGATATATCATTTCATTTTCATTACAAATAAAATGTATATTGTAATAATATTTTATATGTAATAATATTATTTATTAATTTATAAATGTTTATTTATTTATTTTTAGAATTAATTTGTTATGATAATGAAATGATTGTGTGTGTGTAAAATCATTAAAAATAAAATGGGAGATCTATGATATTATTTTATTATTTAAAAATGTTTAGTTTTTTATTTTTATAATGTATTTTTATACATTTTTTATAATGTATTTATGTACATATAAAATTGTTATTTTGATAATTTATTTTAATGATTATACTTTATAATATTATATATGTTGTAATATTTTATATTTTTATAATATTTTTATATTATTATTATTATTATTATTATTTAATGATTTTATATAGATAGATAGAATGCACTGCAATATAGTGAGGAATTTTAATGATGGTAATATTCATTCAAATATTACTGGAACATTAATAAACCACAATAGGAATTTGGGATGTAATAAGACAATTAAGATAAGACAATAAAAATAAACACTTTGATCCATTACATTTTATGTCTTTAAAGCAATCTGTCTATATATCGTTATTGTTGCATGTATATATATGTGTTTGTATAATTATATATATGATGTAAGTAGATTGCATATCATACAGTAATAGTTCAATATAGCTGTCACTCTATTCAGTGGCTTTGGTATGCTTAAGGTGGGAGAGAACATGCCAGTGAAAGAGCAGGTGAAAGCTGTTCAGAAATTTTTGAATGCCTGTCACACACCCACGAACAACTGTAAGAAAGATGAGCATTTTATGAGTCACACTGTATCATTTTTTTTATTAAGCCCATCATGTTCCCTGATGTGATTCTACTCAAGAAGTAAATCAAGATGAGAATGGAAAGAGTGAACACTGGAAAATAAGTTATTCGGGTTGTTTTTGCTGAAATGCCATTGTCAGCAGAACAATTTATTCATTCATTCGATTATGATGAGATATTTCTTGTAAGCTGCACTGAACAAACTAGACCAAGGCAGACGACCTCTGTGTGGGCATCCTTCACCCACAGGGTTCAGCTCAGTGTTAAATTACTTAATGCCTTGAATAATGGAAAGTCTGGTTGTGTTTGTCATAATGCTCTCTATAGATATATGTTAGATACAGAGAGTCTGTTACGATGAACTGATATGAGATTTTCCTTAGTGAGTGTCTCCCATGAGTACTGGTCATCTCTTAAGAGTATTTCCTTTTTAATTCCCACTTCCTCTGCTTTAAATAAATGCGTCTTGCTTCTGTAGCACTATCTGTTGATTTAATCAAAAATTACTACAAGATAAATCTGGTTGTTTTTATTGTATTGGCTTCTTTGAACATCAGAAATTGGCATAGGCACCAGAATAACTGGCAAGCTCAAAAGTATATTAATCAACTGAATAATTTATATTGTTGAGAAATCCACCCCATCACTTGTAGCGCTAATCAAAAGCCCTGCATGAAAGGTTTTTTTAATATTGTTGTGAATGCCACACAGCTAATTAAACAACTTCATGTGAGGTTTCTCATCATTTATACTTTTAAAGCAGCATTTAGCACTAATTTCTTTCTTAAGTATACATTTTACCTATTAAAACCAGTCTTTGCAGACGTTAATGGCTTCTTACTTTAATGAACTTACAATATCTTCATCATGCAGTTATTTCACATCAAACAGCTAAATGCATGCTATATGAGCCAAAACAATTGATCAGAAGTGATTTAAAGTTCTCTGACTGCCCAGGAAATTATTTCAACTAAGATCTCCCTCCGGGGTATTTAAAAAGCAAATGATAAATTGGAAAAGCTTGAAATGTGTTGCAGGAATTGCAAGTCATGGTCTAGCAGTGACTTAACATTTACTTTCTTATTTTTTGACTACTTTGAATACACTCTTAAAAATAAAGGCAAACTTATTGGCATCAGTGGTGCAATAAAGAACCTTGAACATCCATGGAACCTTTCAAATGCAGAAACGTTTCTTTACATTCGAAAAAGGTTTTTAAAATGTTCTTCAAAAAGGTTCTTTTAGGAACTGTTCACTAAAAATGGTTCTTCAATGGCATCACTGTCAAAACACCCTTTTGGAACCTTTATTTTAAAGAGTGTAGTTTTTCCCAGAAAATCCTTGTTGTAGCTTTTTGGACCATTTGCAGTCGACCAATCAGGAAGCTTGATGAGCTGCATCATTTCCATAAATGGAGGATTATGAGAAAAGGATTTCTCTGTGCTATTTGTCTTTGTATTAATCTTCATGTTTTGCATGCTATATGGTATAAGGATCATCCTCCATTAAGTGTGATACATCAGGGGTTCAGTCCATAAACCGAATATAATACAAGCCACACCTGCGTCCCAGTGTAATCCGGTAGTTTAGCCATATCTATGACACCCAGAGATCTCTGCACAGGTTGAAGCTTTGTTTGTCTGTCGATCTTAACTCTGGCACTTATGAAATGGCCATGTAAACTAATAATGCTAAATCATACCCTCAGGGTAGATAAAGTCATTAGCTGGTTACAAGAGCAGTTGTATTCAGGCCTGTGACAGGACGTCCTCTGTGCAGTCAGGAGTTTCTTCTCGACAGTATTGATCAGGCCTCTCCTCATTCCTCACTGAATATCTCTCTAGAGGCCCAGCCTCATTAAACATGGAGAGTAGTGCTGCTTGAAATAGATTTTTTTTTTTTACAGTCAGTACACTGACTGATGAAATAGCACGCAGCATTTTATTTTGTATATTCAGTCTGAAAGCTTATTTACTTCCTGTATAGATTGTATAAGCATTTATTTGATCAAGAATACAGGAAAACAGTAATATTGTGAAATAATATTACAATTTAAAATAAGTTTCTATTTTATTTATTTTAAAATGTAGTTTATTGCTGTGATGGCAAAGTTGTATTTTCAGCATCATTAGTCCAGTCTTCAGTGTCATGTGATCCTTCAGAAAACATTCTGATATGCTGATTTGCTGTTCAAGAAACATTTCTTCTATATGTACATCTGCACGATCCTGGATAAACTGAGAATCATGATTTTTTTTTCTTAAATAGAGATTATAATTTTCCCCTGATTCTGAACTAAGCAAAATAATGTAATTTACTAGAGGCTGTGACAAGATATGAAGTGCTGCAGTCTATTAAAAAATGTTTAATTAATTTGAATTAATTATTTCAAAAATGGTTCGAATGAATGATTCAGTGACTCACTCATACTAAATACTTCATTTGTTACACTACTGAATGAATCAGTAATTTTGAGCGAATGAATGATTCAATGACCAATACATTTTTTAAGTAACTTTTCGCCACCTAGTGTCAAAACAGTGTAATCAACATTATAAGCAACAAACGTTATTTGAAGCGCCAATTTGAAGTGAAAATTACTTTTAAAAGATGATTTGCTCCATTTTGATCGCTACCGTAGACATCAGTGTTTATATCCGAATATACTTCTGTGATAATATGAATAATTGTTAGACAGAAATAATACTGTGTAGTTAAAAAAGACTTTTCTGAAGCTAATAAAGTTTATGGAAGAAGTTTAAAAGAAGCTTATGAAGTTGTTTCCTAAACATGATAACTGCTCTCTCTCTGTCAGCGGCAGTGTGAACAGATTTGAATCAGTGATTCTATAACTATTGGGTGATGGGAGGGTCTGTATTACTTACTATTGGAGAAAGCGTAACTTGGGTTACGTGTGCCTTAATAACCAAGCACATTACAGCCTTGACATCATTGAATTTTCAGAGTTGTGCGCACACAGCTGCCATTTACCGATATCATAGGAATGAATGGGAAGTGCCGTAAGCTGAATCCCACTTGACGCAAAAAGTCAGTGACTTCTCTTCTTAAACAAGTTTTTTTTTTGGTGTAAACTCTAAAAACAGTTCAATCCAAAAGTATTGTTTAGTGTAAAACATGTTGAAGATTAGCCAATAGGCTGTCGATTGATTAAATGATGAGCTGTTTCCTTTAAAAAGCTGTTTATTCAGCGTAGTGAAGTCACTCCTCTATTGAAAAACAGCTTCTGGTCTCCATGGAACCATTAGCTTTAGCCGTTACACATTTTTGGCTAAAGGTTGCAGGCTTGCCTACTACTGGCTTTGACGCAGTCGCCATATATGGATACTAGGGATGAACAGGAAGTGCCATACACTGAAAAAAGAAACAATAAGTAATTTACTTAATTTTTCTTTTGCAAGTTTTTGCACATCAATTTTAAGAAAATTTAAGTATTGAATTAAGTAAAATCTATATAACCAAGTTAAGTAAAATCAGCAAAGGAAATAAGCATTTAAATTGGCCAGTTAGAGTTTGATGAGTAATTTCTACTTAATTATTTTAAGTTAAATTTGCAACACTCAAGTACATTTCACGGTTTATAAAATTTACTTTAACAATGTAGCACAACAAAAAAAAAAGCATGCTTTTAAAGTATGTGGTTTACTTACAAACATGCAAGTAAGCACGCAGAAGTAAGATAATATGTCCACTCAATAGAATTATTACCCAAATGAACACAGAGACCTCGATACTTGGTACACCATGCACAATGATGGTAACAATCAGTGGACAGTGTTTGAGAATGGGTCATTTTGAGTAGAAAATGAACTCCAGATGTCACAAAACAGTAAGTTACTAAACCTAACAACAAAAGCAACCATAAAACAGTACAACTCGAAAACAGTTAAAAATGTAACCTTTTTAATTATTCATGCCCCAGTGCATGATGGTAAAAATGGGGTCATAATTTTGATATTTACTTAAAGAATCCTTGTAAACATAACCAACATTCCAAGTAAAATATACTTATATGTTGAAATTTCAAAGGTCCACTGAAGTGCCTTGAATTACGTAGTGTTATTCTTTGTGCTGACGTAAATTCAACTGAAACAGGAAAACATGGCGGGACATATCGAGCAGAATTTATATCTGCTTGGGCTATAGCCGTTGAGCTCGATCTCAGCCGCAGCTTTAGCATCTATTTATAGTGTAGGGGACGCTTCAGATTCTAGAGAGCATTTGAATGGACAGAAAGTTTGATGAGAATCTGAAGTGCAGCGTGATGTCATCAAAATCGTTGATTAATTTTGGCGGAAGTGAGATAATGTAAGTTTTGAATACTTATATCTTGTAAATGCGAATTTTGTGGTTGTTTTGGAGCACATTAGCTTACAGATAACCTTAAGACTAACGTATTCGTACTAAAAGCCAAAAAACTTTAATTTTGATTTCACTTTAATTTCTACAAGCTTTAATTAAGTACTAATATAGACTTTAAATTTTTTATTCTAGCTTGCACTAAAACATGTTAAAGATTAGCTAATAGGCTGTCGATTGATTAAATGATGAGCTGTTTCCTCTAAAAAGCTGTTTATTCAGCATAGTGAAGACTCTCCTCTATTGACATCAATTTTAAAAGAATGGCCTCTGGTCTCCTTTCTGTTAGCATTAGCCGTTATGCTTTTTCGCCTAAAGACTGCAGGCTTGCCTTCTAGCCTAATAGTATGAATGTTCCGGTATGACTTTGTTCCACCTTATTCTTTAACGTGAAAGTAAGCTATGGGTGAGATTTCCGGTTTATTATTCACTAAGTAAAAAACGAGAAGAATAACAACATGCAGAAAACGGTAAAAATGTTTGAACTACAAACCAGTGTGTTCATAATTATGATAATACATTAAAATAATACGAAAAAACACATCAATTTGCAATATCAAGCAGCAAAACAAGCTGTTTTGTACAGCTAAAAATAGCTGGACGCAGATTAGACTGGAAGCCACACCCATAAAATGTACAAATGGCCACGCCCACTCTAATGGGAAGAAAAAGGTGGATAGAAATGGATGTATCGTTGTCATCGTTTGTATCGTTTTTTTTTAAATAATTTTGACTGATAAAATCTTTAGTCTTAGATTTCTGTTTTTACTAAAGAGTTTTGTTGCTGTATAATCTCTGTACTGACATGATGAAGTGTGTTCACATGTGATCTATTTTTCATCCTGTGCATTAAATCCTTGTTAATGCAACTTTTTATATTTCAAGTGACTGGCAAAAGTACATGCACATTCCCCTACCATATCAGGGTTTGGTTTGCCTGTGGTTTGCCTTTGCTGCTCCTTAAACTACACTTGCAGTTGATCCTAATTCTGCTCTGCATGCTGCCTCATGCTGCACACTCTATTGTTTCTCAACCACATGCTGTCTTCGGCTCAATGTGGTGCTGGCTGTCTCAACTGTTTGTCTTATGTCCTTCTGCCCTCCCTTTTGCTTGCGTGCATTCATTGGCCCCCCCAAGGTTGTAATATTTTTCAAGGTATGTATGCTTTCCGAATACCCTCTGCCTCTGCTTGTCTCGCTTGCCAGATTGAGCTGCTTCACTTGCACTAGCTTTCTGCATCACCCTTAGTGTCCTGAGAGCTGACAGGCTGTAACCCCTGTTGCTATGACCCTTCTCGGTAGCAACGACTCGAGGGAGCGCTACAGCGGTACAATGCCCAAACTGCGTCACAAACCATCCGACTATCTGTGTTCTCACTCTCAGGACAAATAAAGGTTGATTTGAGGTTGAGTACTAAAGGGCCAGCTATAACAACCAAATGGCGTGAAGACCTGTGGTGAGTTTATTGTGCGTGCTAGCAGGAAGCTATGGATTATTGCTTTTCTGAACTGCAACCAAAGTAGGTCTAATTGCACGACTGCTCTTTGTTAACCGGATTATGTCAGGCTGTTGAGTTAACATCCACACCCAGGCTTTGAATCGCTTGATACAAACCCTCAAAGAGCCATTTACTGTCATTTAGTTCTGCTTCCTGGCCTCATACTGGAATACATCCTTTAAAGTCACCATGGAATCAAAATTAACTCTTATTTTTCCAATGGAATACTGCAGTGTTTATTATAAATGATTTATCTGTGAACATCATTACTTTTTTTTTTTAAATAATTTAATTGTTAATTAAAACATCAACTTCCCCTCCCCCTCACAATGACATGTCTTCTCTGGTGAGGGTGGGACATTAATCCCTCCCCTTCAGCAATCCGTCAATCACCATTTGCAATTCACAAGCGGCAAAGATCCATTGATCAAATGAATTTCAGGTGGGCCAAGTCAAGTCCCGTCTTTTTTTCGCATTCAACACGCCATTTCCCTCAGATCTACGTCACAAGTGTAGAAAAGAGAATCACAACTTTCATGCTGACTTTAACACCACTGTCCGAAAAAATTGTGCAAAAATGGTACCTTTAGTGGTATCGCAGCTTGTCACTCCTCTAAAACAAAACCTTTTAAAAAGTATATATGAGTTCCTAATGTGTACACTTTAGGTACTACTGTGAATCTTTTAGAGGTAAATAAGGTACAAAGATTTGCACATTTTGTCAGAATTCTTTCTTTAGTTCAGTGTTTTCATTAAAGGACTAGTTCACTTTCTTTCTTTCTTCAGTCAAAAAGAAATTATGGTTTTTGAGGAAAACATTCAAGGATCTTTCTCCATATAGTGGACTTTAATGGGGATCAATGGGCTGAAGGTCCAAATTGCAATTTCAGTGCAACTTCAAAGGGCTCTACACGATCCCACCTGGGGAATAAGGGTCTTACTTAGCGAAACGATTGATCATTTTCTAAAAAATACAAATTTATATACTTTTTAAACGTTCGTACCGTAGCTCTTCATTACTCAAATACGCCGTATCGCGTGAGCTACAAAGCAAACCTACTGAAATTAGAAAACTCATGCATATGAAGCTGTATATGTGACGACAACATACAGAAGTATCCGTTTTCAAATCGCACAGGATGTTAAAATTCTTTTGAAGCCATAATATAATATTCTGCAAGTAACTGTGTAATAAATGAGGCTTTATTAAGTTTTACTGCCTCTAGTGTTCATTTCAACTGAAAACTGCAGTGATTTGTACATATAGGTATATTTTTTCAGTTTTGCAGAAATGTATATAGATGTAATCCCAATGAGCCTATGTATGTTTTTTTTTTTTTTTGTAAAGGGTGTTTGACTTTCTTTGCATATTCTCTTTGTAAACACTTGGTCGGTACTTCCGCCTACGTCACGCGTGACCTTTCCAACGTCTGTATGTAATGTGTGAAGTCAAGCTAGTGGAAGACCAGCATTTGTGGTTAAAAAATGTATAAAGTATTATTAGTATTTTTTAAATAACCAATTATTTCGCTAGATAAGATATTTCTCGTCTTGGAACATGCAGAGGCCTTTGAAGCTGCACTGAAACGGCAATTTGGACCTTCAGTCTGTTGGCTCCCATTGAAGTCCACTATATGGATAAACATCCTAGAATGTTTTCCTCAAAAACCATAATTTCTTTTCAACTGAAGAAAGAAAGACGTGAACATTTTGGAAAACATAGGGGTGAGTAAATTCTTAGGAAATTTTAATTCTGGGGTGAACTAATCATTAACAACGGTAATTGTTAAATCATTGCAATGGACTGATGTTTAATCTTTATTGCCAGAATCATTAGGATGACAAATCTCTGAAATTTCTCATATAATGTTCCAAGGATTGTGAAACATTCAGGAGTAATTTTCTCTGTTAGTACTTCCTGACAGTACCATTTTGTTCGTTTTTTTTTGTTCACAATGTTGACTAGTTAACAGTGTTAACTAATGTTAACATATTCTGCATTTTAATCTAAAAATGTTTTTAGATTTTTTTCAAAATCTAGTTTTGTTGTCCTAATCTTGAGTTTTCACTGAAGCTGTTTTCTTATTGAGTCACTCATTATCTTTCTTTCTGTAGCACTCTGTTCTTTTCGCACACCCAGATGGGAACATCGTGCATCCTTGCTTTTCAATTAGCCCCCTTTTTCTTTCTGTCTTTTGTAGTCTGTTTTATTTATGGTTCTTTGGCTGGTTGCAACCAAAGAAGAAACAAATAAAGCTAGAGCGCCCATGAACCTTCACTGTCAGTTTTTCCTTAAAATATTTGTCTTTTACGTTTCTCATTTACTTGTGCTTAAAGTATTAGGTGACTGGTGCTCTCTTGTAGACAGATTTATGATCATATTTTTGCTACTGTTCCCTTGCCTTTTTGTTTATCACCTCATTTGTTGTTATCTAACGTTGTTTATGTCCAACCCCTAGTATTATTGGTTTGGGGTTTGTAAGATCTCTATTGCAATAAAACATGATGCATGTGATCCTGGAAGGGATGATTAGATGAGGTCTTTAAAACAACAATCTCAGTGCTTCGAATGTTGGACAAGTTTTCAGCTTGCACAGTAGAAACAGCTTTCCATCTTGCTATTTTGCACCATGGGGATTTCTATTTTTAAAACCGTAGAGAATCATGGGAACTCCATCATATGATGTGGATTAAATTTTTCATAAGGGGAGAAAGACCTTTTCATGTGAGAAATGACACCCAGTGAGCTAATATAGCAAGATGCAAATGTTTAAGATGAAGTGTGTAATTTATGTGACGCTAGCGCCACCAACTGAAACTACAAAGGTGATAGTTCTCAAACAGGTTTCCCTGAAGACTCCCCCTAACTGCCATTGGCCAGTCAAACAGATAGCCCCGCGCCCAACCCATGCCATTGGTCCAATGTAAATTAACTGACGACTAGCTTATTTATAAATAAATTACACACATCACCTTTAAGCTTCAACATTAATGGCCAGATGTCTTGTTCTTATGTAAGGCAAACTTCTCATCTGCCTCTCGCCATCTTAATCTCTTTCTTCCTTATTATCTGTCTCTCTGCAGACGATGCAAGCGGCTCGATGCCCGACAGATGAGCTGTCACTGACGAACTGTGCAGTAGTGAGTGAGAAAGACCTGCAGTCTGGACAGTGAGTATTCACCCACACCACAGACTCTCATAGATTCATCACATTTGCACTTGGAAACCAATCAAATGGTACGACGGCCAGAACATACTTTGATATATTAGCCAGCAAGTGAACAGTCAGCTCTTAAATTTCATACATTTAGTCCAGGAAAAAATGGGCAAGTGAAAAGGTCTAAATGACTTTGGCAAGGGCCAAATAGTGATGGCTACACTCTAAAAAATGCTGGGTTAAAAACAACCCCAGCGCTGGGTAAAATATGGACAAACCCAGCGGTTTTGTTAAATGTTTAAAGGGACAGTTCATCCAAAATTCTGTCATTGATTACTCACCCTCATGTCGTTCCAAACCTGTTAGACCTTCGTTCATCTTTAGAACACAAAAAAGATATTTTTGATGAAATCCAGGAGCTAATTTGTGTTTTGAACATGAATGAAGGTCTTACGGGTTTGGAACAACATGACTAATGAGTAATTAATGACAGAATTTTCATTTTTAGGTGAACTAACCCTTTAACCCAACCTTCTGGGTAGTTTTGTTTAACTCAACTATTGTTTAAAAATTACAAAATGTTTTACTTAAAATAAACCCCAAATAGATTGGAAATTTACATTTATTAATACGTTCAATAAATGAACATTTATTGATAAGTTGAATAAATAATAATTAAAGAATAAACATTTTAAAATTGCTTATTAATAACACCTTTTGATTATTGCTGATGCCTCTAGTAATCATGTGTCTGATTTTTAATTTACAACCTGTTTTGGGCTCATTTTAAGACAGCCATATAGTCATTTTTTAACAATAGTTGAGTTAAAGGAGAAGTCCACTTACAGAACAACAGTTCACAAATAATTTACTCACCCCCTTGTCATCCAAGATGTTCATGTCTTTCTGTCTTCAGTCGTAAAGAAATTATGGTTTTTGAGGA